>VZTR01007229.1:1031237-1149010 GCA_013400775.1 Chaetops frenatus
ATTCTTAATGATTCTCTAAAGGAGTTAAAGTGCAGTATAATTATTGTCCTTCTATCCCTTAAAACCACAAACCTGTGGCATTGGAGTTTTTTGAAAGCATTGCTTTTATTACCTAATAGAAAAAAACCCTTTTGTCCTTTCTTGTAGAGGAAGAACAGCCATGTTACTTTTGTAATTCAGGAGATTGAGTGAATTCTTCTTTCTTCATCATTTGTAGAGGCTACAGAAGTGTCAAAAATGAACTTCAAGGTCACAGCATGCACAGACACTGTTAGCTCAGCTGACATCAGGAGATGTTCCCATTCAGAGGAACAGTAATTTTGTCTCTGGATTCTCTCTCGCACATCAGCATCAGATGTCTTCACCTCTCTTTGCCTCAATTTTCTCCCCTACAAAACGGTAGCAAATGACACTGATGGCTGCCAGCTCTTAACTGTTCAGAACACCTTGTCAATTGTGCAGAGCAAAAGGATATTTTTAGATCACAGGCATCACAGAAGTCCCAGCACATCCAAAGACACCAGGGGTAAAACCCTTTTGATTTCAATGGGATTGTTCATGCTTGATGAAATAAGGATGAGGCACAAAAGCCTTTTGTCTGTTGGAACTGGCAGTGACTTTGCATCTGCTCAAATTTCACCCAGAGAGGAAATAACTTCTATTTTGGTGAAGTATTTTAACCTTGATAAGAATGTACTGGTTACAGTATTAAGTGGAAGCCATTTCACAACTAGAACTATTAACAGATTTCACACTAAGAACATTCTCTGACGTTCAAAGTCTCCTAAATTACAGTAGGAAAACACCTAATATTTTGGTGTAACAAAGTTAATTTAGTGTTCACTAATATTTGAAAATTATTCCTCATGCTTGATTTTGTTTACTCTTCCCTAAACATCTGCTGTTGTCCTCATCTGTGAGGCCATCTTTGTCTGGACCCCTGTGTGTGTGTGTCACCTGGCACAAATGATGAAGGTGTCACCACTTGGGTTCTCCACATGTGTTTGACTTAAAATTTCTTTGGCTAAACCCTCACGATTATCATGGATGTCACAGTAATTCTGTGACGGAATAGAATCATGGAATGGTTTGGGTGGGAAGAGACCTTAAAACCCATTTCATTCCAAGTCCCTGCCATGGGCAGGGACACCTTCCACTAGACCAGGTTGCTCAAAGCCTGAAAAATTGTTAGGTCTGGTTTTTCTGACTTTAAAAAGCTCAAATCCAAGGACTTTCATGGCTACTGTTAATTTGGGCAGGTAATTTACATGTATTTAGATTTCAGCATATCAAGTATCCTTTCTGAATGCAAATGTTCCAGCCTCAAGGTTTTGTAGGTAAAATCCAAGAAAATGTGATCTCAAACAAAAGAAACGAAGTTCTTCAACAGCTAAACCAAACTCTTAAACAGAAAGCTTCATGGAAGCTGAAAGTGAAAATAAATCTTTTTTTAAGTTGAAGCTCAACACTGAGAACACACTCAGAAGTAAAATTAAAATTCAGCAAGAGCAATAATAATTTTCTATAGGTTTCTAACTTGGCAAGCAGTTTAAAATTAAAAAAGAAAAAAAGAATGAAGGGAACATATCTTTGTGCCTGAGTTTCCACTGAGTAAATAGGCAAATGATTTCTTGAGCTCTGCCTTCTTCTTAGATCCTGGAATGTCTATGAGCAATGTTTGAGCCCTGTGAAAAAATCCACTTGAAATAGCCAAAAATATTCTTACTGTGCAGACTTTTGGACATTTGGATTCAATTTCAGCCCAGATCTCAAGCCACATTGTCAAAGAGCATTCAAGCCANGTAAAAGAGCATTCAAGCCAGTCAAAAGGAAATGTGTGGTTCTAACAAATTATAGGAATTCTTTTAAAATTAAATATCTTGGTTTTCTACTATAAATACACAATCCAAGAGTCTTTCAAAGCAATGTATGCAATACTGAAATGGTTTTAAACTGTGTGTCACTTCATCTTAAAAGGACAAAAACTTATTTCCTTAATCTCTTGATGCAGGCTTGTGCATTTATTTTTCTTTTACCTAAATTAATATCAGCAAATTATGTGATTATAGCCATTTCCAAATCCTTTTCTGAACCAACAGATGTTCTTAAAACACGGAAAACAACAAGAGACAGCAGGGGAAAGATAAAGAACGTTATTCTAAAGAAGGTAGGCATTCTGAAAGAACCACTTTCAGAAGCCCAAGCCTGCAGACTAGACAACAGAAGAGGCCATTCAGAACACCTGTGAAATTACAAACATAAATGAGATGATCAACAGTAAAAGAAAGAAAAAAAAAGACAGACATAAACTGAAAAATCCTCAGTGTTATAAGTTTAGGAATAGCTGAGGAAGACTGTTTAAAAACCCCAAAATTCTTATGTGCAATGTAATTTTGAGAAGACAATGGCTCTGTCAAGAAACAACAGAAAAAAGCATAGATAATTTCAGTCTGACAACCAACTGAAAGCCCAGGAAACCACATTATCTTTGTGGAAAATACTACCAGGAGGCTGGAGGAGAGCCAGAGGAACATCACACTCTTGTCTGTGCTTTTCTCTCTGCCTGAATGACCTGCTCATGGCTGCTATTGCACAGGCTGTGGGCTGGATTGAACCCTTAATCCCCACAGCCATTCCCACACCACGGTCTTTGCCAGTGAACTGCTGTTTCTTGCGTTTATCCCAAAGCTTTTGTGCTGGCTGGAACATCACTACCAGGAAACCACTGAACAGCAGCAGCAGCTCTGTCACATCAATTAGAAAGAGCTCCCCTGCCCCAGAGTAGAGCTTCCAGTATTCAGGGCTTTGAAAAGCTTTCAATAGATCATTTTCCTCTTTTCTTTGCCTCAGAAAAAGTAAGGAAATGATGTAGAAGTTGATATGCAATAATCATTTTTCTATTGAACCCACGCTTTTCCCCTTTGAGGATGAGAACAGTATTATGTTTAAACGTGTACATTGAGATTACTGGTAGATATATGTGCATGATTCATAAACCACTGAAAACTACTAATCTGCCCTGGTTATTATGAAAATACTCTATAATAATGCTCACATTTATTTACATTGGTTCAGATGGAGAACTGAAACTTGTTCTCAGATCTCCCTGATGTTCATTTTCTGCAGTTTGTAAGTGATGAACATTTATCCATTTTTAACCAACCATCAAATAGTGCATTTTTTTTTGCATACTTATTAGTCATATAGCAGAATGAAATCATTTATTCCTAAGCAGATCACAGAAAATGAGTTGTATATGTTGGTGTTCTCTGTTAAAGAACAACAGCTGTCACAGTATTTGGAGTTGTTACTAGTGCTGACCCCTATGCATTATATACATATTGCCTGTCACAGGCTCAATTATGGTATTTGGCAGATGTATCTGTTCAGGATAGATGGGACAGTAAATATCATTTTTTCCCCAGGTCTGTATATTTAGCAGCTAGAGCATGACTGTACCAATGATTGCTACTTCAGAACTGTGCACTATAGAATTTTGAGATTTTCTCCTATTTAAAAAGAGGAGGAAACATTGAATATATAATGGTTAATCAATTCGGGTAGTTAAGAACAAAAGGTGACTTTCTAAACAGTAGCCATGTCTGTTATCTGCACTAGATTAGTGTCACTGCCTTTGCTTTTTAATGCTCTTGACATCCAGGATAAATGGAGATTGATGACAACTATTAGTCTTTTTTCACACTTTATGTGGTTTGGTACTTTTCTGCTTGAAAATGTTGTTGTTAAAAAGGTGATGTTCATCAGCTATATTGTTCATTGGTTCAGATAATATGTTTATGAAAATATCATTGTAGAGCTACTGACTTAAAGCATAAAAGCAGAAAGCATGTCTGGTGTCAGACGCCTGCTATCACAATCATTAATTTAAATGACATTACATCCAGGCAGTGCTTGACCATACATCACAAGCCACAGAAAAACCCATGACACTAAACCACTTCCAAACAAAACACCAAAATCCTCAAAACATGGGATATGCTTCAGAAAAAGAGAAAGCAAGAGATATTGCCAGTGTCCAGTATTCCTTAAAGCTGAGTGTCTTGTAAGGAGTTTCTGCCCTCCCATTGTCATCCTCTATCCACCCTCTCTAACCAGAAAGCAAAACTAGTAACAAATTATGAACTACCTAAACAGAAAAGACAATTATTAAGTGAAATATTTTGCCTCTCCAGTGAGGGCTTACAAACATTATCCAGTTCCTATCCTACGTAGTGATTTAATGGATGGCCAAATGCTGAGAAGCCAATTATGTAATTTAGTAGAATATACAAAGTTTAAGTCTTTAACAGCCACAGGGAGGAGCAGGACTCAGGAAAGTTCTACATTAAATGACAGTAAACAGGTCATTATAAATATCCAAATTCCTGTAGGAGCCAGTAACAAGGTGGCAGTAATCAAAGGAAAACTGGCAAGAGCCTTTCTGTCAGCAGTTAAGCAGCATTACCCATGTTCTCTATTTTTAATTAGTTAAAAATACCTACAGCCTTGTTCACATGCACACAAGGATTTTAAAATACAGTTAGCAGAGGTCTCCTATTGTCTTTGGTGTGTTCCTGTGTAATTCAATCTAACTTATTTCATAAGATGTATTTTTTAAGCTCTGCTTACTGAGTTATAAAGTGTTCATGACATTTCACATGTTTGTGAGAAGTTTGAGATATTGTTCTTCTCTTCCCACACAGCTTCTTGATAAAATTCTCTGTTTGCTGACCTTACTCTCTTCAAGGTTAATGGTTTGTTACCTACAAATTACTTTTCATGACACAACTTGGGTTATGAACTCCAAAATAGTCTTCTGTTGGCTCCTCCTGCAATTTGTTTTAGGCTCAGAGAAGAGCAGATTTCACAATAGCAAAAAGGCCAGAGAAATGAAAAGAGATAATGTTGGCTTTAGAAACTTGGTTTCTTGTTCTATAAGAAAACACAAAATTATTACAGTGTGCTGATACAGGGGAACACGTGCTGTCATGTTATGTAGAAAAGCTGAAAGCCTCTAAGATTGTAATTTACCAATGCCCTGACTCCTTTTCCTTGCATACAGAGCCTCTAGGCTAAAGATAATTCAGAGACAATAATTAGTGACATTGAATTATTGCAAAGTTTTATAAAGATGTTAATAGTCAGACAATTTATAATACGCAGGCTTTGTTATCAATATGGAACATCTGTTATTTAAGAGTCAACTGCGTAATAAACCATGTCCTAGCATTTCTTAATCCTGTCACAGTTTAAGAAGTTAAAAAGAGATGGAATTAAATTTGATCTTGGGAGGTAGCAGAAATATTTGCATCCCATGGAGGAGAGTAAAAGCAGAAGGTGTTCAGTACCACCTGGCAGTTTTCAGATCCTTCACTAATATATCCCATAATCCTTTACCAGCTGGCCCTTCCCACCCTTTAAAATTTGAGAGGGAATTTTGTAAGATACCAATGACTTTATAACTCAGTATCCAGGAAATACATGTTTGATCAACATCTGGGAACCATTTGAGTATCTACACTGTCAGAAAATATAATTCTGCCACTTCATCTGCAACTTCAGTCATAAAAAAAGTATAAGAGTCTCTCATTCTGTCTGTTGTTTTCTAGAGATCATTTACTTTACATGAAGTCATTTATAAAGGAATGGAAAACCATGCAGTAATGAAGCATAGCTTTCTTGGCATATTTGTGGTACCCTCGCACACAGAGTATTGCAAACTGCTTAATTTCTTTAATTTTGAATAAAGCATCTATTCCACTTCTGTTATTTTGAAGAATTTTGAGTGAAAACATGCAGCATCCTGCAGAATTACACCCTGAAATGACTCTTACCACCTTGTAAACAAGATAACAGAGGCCAGACTTTTGCTTAAAGTAGTATCAGTTCTATTCTTGCCATTGAGAAGCTGCTGAAGTTACGTCAACTTATTCCAACAGGCAGTAAGCCCAATCTTTTTTTATCTAAGTTGTTGGAAAAGGGTTGAAAATTTTTCATCTCTTTCACAATTACAATATCCATACATCCCTCTCATATTTAATTACTTGAGCAGTTCATTAGGCTGTGCATCAGAGCACTGTGTTAAATTTACTTTTAGTTTCCATTCCAAAAACTTAGTCAATAGCTATGATGCACAAGTTCTCTGTCTACAGAGACCATTATTAAAATCTTTACTTACAGCCATTTGTGCAATGCCTTCAAACAATTTCAGTTCCATTTTATTCAAAACTTTGAGATATTTTTAAAATTTATACTTTTTTAAAGGAAAGACCCCCCATATTTTATGAGTTTCCAGGGGATTGATCTTCCTCTCTCTTTATACCCTTTTTCTTATTTACATTTAATTTCCTTTTTTACTAGTGCACTGTGATTGTACATTTAAAACAACAAAATCACACCCCACCCCCATTTGTTATTTGGAAGAAATGACTGACTATAGAATCTTAAGTATTTTCTTACTTTTGTTATGGAAATACACAGTCACCTTTGTCAGTACATTTCAGAAGTAATCTAGAAATTAATTTTTAAAATATAATTTGATCATCACAAAGAATCATAGTCATCTCATAGCTTCTTATTGGCTTTTCCTGTTTAATTACTAATTAACTGTGGACAGAAAAGAATCTTTACTCATCAAATATAAACTCAACTCCTGTAATGTTTTGCTGAAGCATTTGTTTTACTTTGTGTAAGTTTTGATTTCTTGATTACTTAAGCTACTTACAGCAACAAAATCCAGATTTTCTCTAGCACTGGCCCAGGATATAGGGCTGGTTTTCAACTACTGAAAAGTCCAAGACTTCTGGGAGCACATCAAGCTTATGGCAAAACATTGTCAAAATCAGCAAAGGTTTGAGTAAGTGCCAAAGCAAACAAACTTCCCTGAAGTGGCACTTGCCTTCCCTTTGTGTCCAGAGAAAAGACTCGCAAAGAGGCAAAGTTCAAAGCATCTTTAAGAGACTCTACATCTTGAAAAATTGGTCTTGTTAAGGGGTCCCAGGCTGGGGACTCAATTCCTAATGCAAAACTTTAAAGCATTCAAGCCTGGTTTTCTAAGAAGGTTTAGGACATGACAATTTCAAGCCGTTCTCTTTAAGTAAAACGTGCACTGAATGAAGGAAAATTTCCAGAACGGATAAATCTGATAGCAGTACCCTAAAATATCAGCTTAGAAGCATCAGTGACCTATTATGAAATAGATGGTATTAAAAAATTCAGGCTTTAGGGCTGAGCTGGGTGCTGCAGTACTGCCATCAGAGTAAATCAGGGTAGTAAAACTGTCAATCCTTTTACCAGTATGCAAATTTTATTTTAGTTAAAACCCTAAGCCTTTCATTATCTAAATTAAAAGTATACTGTGTTTATTGAATTCAGAGATTAGCTTACTTTTACACACTGTAGTTTTACTTTGATGTCTCAGGATTAATATTCATGAGGCTTCAGACTATTAACTACACATGTACAACATCTAACAAGAAATGTATCTTACAGAGTTCAATTATTGTACAATGCTGTTAGTTCCGATTTTATCTTTCATTTTTCTGTGGATTCCCATGGAGTTTTCATAAAATCAGTGGTTTAGGCTTGGTTGTGGCATGTTTATTGTATTTATGGATCTGGCTAAAACTTGGACTTCCAAATCCAAATTATATATTTCCATTTCTTTCTTGTTTTTACTAGTTTTAAATGAGTGCAAACTTTCAAATTCAGTTGCCTGAAACATCTGAACTTTCAGCAGAATTGAAAAATCGGGAGAGACTGTTCACTCCTCAATCAGCTCAGCCCAGAATGTAGCACAACACTTTGCACACCACTGGTCAACACTGACCCTTGTCACTTTCCAAAGGGTCTTGGAGACACAAAACCTTTGTGAACTCTGGGCCCCACAGGTAGCCAGAAACACAAGGGAATCTAAGCTGCTACTTTTTTGGAATTCAGGCTAAGACTCAAAGCCAAAAGTCATGGGACACTTGTGTGGTCATTACCCTGCAGGGGCTGCTGTGCAGGAACACTTCCCATCTAAGCCTCTGCCAAGATGCTGCTGAAAAGTTTCCACATCTTCCCCTCAGTGCAGGGGAGCAAGTCATAAACTACACAGCAATAGCAACAAAAGCACTAACAAAAGGAAATGTCAGAATTTGAATTGCAAACTATACATGAGCCTTGACTGCTAAAACTAAATCCAAATTTGAACATTAAAGGCTTGAAGTTGCTCTGCCGGGGATAGAGGTTGCTTCTGCCCATCCTTTTAACAATCTACTGGGCATTCCAGGTAGAGATGGCAGCAACTCTTAAAGTTCACAGGATTCATGTGAAATATTTATTATTTCAATAAAGAATATATAGCAAATTACTCCTTGTATAATGGAGATTTATTTTTCTAATAGAGCTGTTGTGCAGTAATATAACTTTCTAAAATAAAATTTCTAATCACATTAGACTAATTTCTCCTGAAAACAAAAACTGGTTCAGACCCTACAGTCTAAGCCCTAATTCCCACTTAAATCTCTGGATTTACAGAAGTTCAGAATTAATATTTTGAATATTTCTTCAATTTGAAATTTTGGAGTTTTACTGTCTTTCCAATCACATTTAATGAATTTTGCCTCTACAAATGCATGTTATTCCTTACCATCAGCAAGGCTATTAAGTTGCGTGCATTGTTCCAACAGTACTGTCATCACATAAATCTGATTTCAGTTTAGCTTTCAGTGTAAAAGGCTAAATGGAAATGAAACAAGTGCCAGTTTTCAGTCCTACAATTATTCCCCGAAAGCTCCGTGGAGAAAAGCACTTGAAATGCCCAAACACAAAGAAGTGAAATATTAACTGTTAAGAGCAGTTATTTCTTCACATGAGCAAATCCCAGGAGATGTCCCTGCATGGCACAGTCTCCTGCTATGATAAAACCTTAATCTGCCAAAAGCCCAGGAGCAGCTTCCTAACACTCAGCACGGCCCTGAAAATACCCTGACCTTTGCAGTAAGCTGGGCTGTGCTCAGCAAAACTGGTTTTCTCATAAAGGTTACCATTTCCATGTACAGAGCTGAGAGATCACAATGCACTGGTGCTTAGATTTTTAAGGGAAAATTATTTTATCAGGAACTTCTGTTCTCAAGGAACAATGCCAGAAACATTAAGAAGCATCTCTTCAGAATTAGTGTAGATATCGGACCCTGGTCTCCTAAAGCTCTACAGTATTTGTAAAAGCTTACTGAGCTTTCTGCTTTATTAATAAAAGCTATATAAAAACCTGCTTGAAAAACATAGCAATTTTTATTTTCACCACAAATATATCAAATGAAGGTTCTGTATCAATTCTCCCCTAAACAGCTGGAGACATACAGTAAATTTATTTTTGAAAGAAGAAAATTAATGCTGTCTTTCTTCTCATGCTGTGTTTCAGCTTAGGAGTAATATCAATAGGGAAAACCATGGAATATAAGAACTGGTTAAATTTTCTTTTTTATCCATTTTTCTGTACCACAAGCACAGTACAACAGTGCAATTGTTCTGCCACCCAAATCTGCTGTTCTTTTGCCCAGCTTTGCTCACCCATGGGCTGCCATGGAATCCCCGTGAGTTAAATGAATCCTCAGTGCTGCACTCTGAGGTTTCAGGTATTTCAGTGGAAAACAAAGAGTGGAACCACAAGCTCAAAGCTGCAGAAATGTTGGAGCTCTTCCCCAGGGTTTGAGATGCTACTGAAGGATGTAGTCGATTCTTGTAATTTTGACCAAATTCCTTTAAAGGGCTTGTTTTGGTGAAAAAATATCTCAAGTTGTTGCAAAATCCCCACACCAGCTTTTAAACAGTCACATTTCTTAATCAACATATTGGCTGAAAAATTGCTTTTAGAATATCAGAGCAGGAAGCATAGGGATTTATCACTCATCTTTCATTATTAGTGGAAGGGGGAAAAAAAATGCAGGAATTATTTTCTTCTGACTTTTGCCAACTTCAAGGTCTTCTGTCAGCCTTATTTCAGTAGGAAATTTCTGCTCTGTGGTAAGGACAGTTCATCTCTTTTCCTCTCCTCTCCCAAAATGATAAGAAGTAAGGATTATTATTTAAAGCAAGCAAACCTGCAGCAATACAGAACAGCTGAAATATGGATTGAGAAAACTGAAGCCCAGTAGCATCATCTTCAATTAAATATAATTTAAATCATTAGCTTCTTAATTTGCATCTTGCCGCATTAACCATAGGGGGAGTTGTAGGTTTCTTCTTATCAGCTGACTCAGGGAAAATAAATTCTCTGATGTAGCAGATTTATTTGCAATACAAAGAACTGAAGATTAAATTCTTGGGTTTCACTTGGCAACACAGTCTTTATAAGGGCTTAGACTAATGTGCATACCACACTTGTAGTGAGATTTTACCTTAATGGTGATTAATGGTGGATTTTTCTGTCTGACAATAGAAAGATAGCTGGCACAGTATTTTGGACTTTTACACTTGTAGTCCTTAAAACTATTTCAGTTCTATCTGTCTATAAGTTTCAGGGTACACAAGAGCACTTCCAAAAAGAACATTGTGAAGAAACTGATCACTGCCATCAGGTAATGAACGCTTTCTCATCATGCAGATGACTTCTATCTCACTAAGTTAGCAGTTCTTTGGCTGTGTACCATAAAGAAATACATGCACATAGCCACTAAGCAGCAGTGACACCACCTTGGATAAACAGCATCTCAGTTACACTGGGAAACACCTCCACCGAGAACAAGATTTCATGTAAAAGAGCATATATATTACTTTTTATCTGTCAGAAGACAAAGGAAGAAAAATGCATCTAATCAGCAGAAAGCACAGCAGTAAGTAGCTCTCACCCTTAGCTATCTGGAAAGAAAAGCAGTTGTCTGAGAAGTTGGTATTCATCCTCCTCTGTTCAACGAGCAGCCCCATTGCACAGCTGGTTCCCAGATCTATAAAATAAACTTAAATCAGTAAGGAAAAAAAATCACAATGAATAGTGGTGGTGGTGGCTATGGTGACAGTGAGGGAGTGGAAGTTTGTTAATTCCAGACTATAGTTCAGACACCCTCAGTTGTAGACAAACAGAAGGAAACCATTTTGCTCCTGCAGGGAAGCAGTAAAACCTCAGTGAGCGTGAGGTCGTGTCTTTGGGTCCTTTGCAAGGTTGTGCAGAGCTCTGCTTCCCTCGAGGGTGTGTAATGGGCCAGGGCACCGAAACAGTGACACTCACACATTCCACAGGCACATTCCAGGGGTCAGTGCTGCAGTGATCAGACACAGCTCTATCATGTCAGCATGAGCACAACTGTTAAAAGCATTCATACAGGACTTTGGGGATGTAAAAAACCATGCAGAAATAGCCCAACCAGAAGAACTCAGAACTCATGGCTGAAACAACAAAATATTCCAGGTCAGACCATAGCTGGCCTTCCAACCAAGCCATTCAACAACTCCTGATCCAGAACCAGAAGTACTGACTTTCCACATGAGCACAAGCAAAGTAGAGTGGACCCAAATATATTCCTTCATGTATTACTAACTTTCGACAGTAAACTACAAGCTTGATTTGGTTTCTTACAGACCTGAATGCTCCTCAGTCTTCACCCCCATCTGACCTCTCTGAAATTCACTTTTTAAATCTGAATTTGAAATTACAGTCCCTACCAAACTTAGTGTCCAAGCAAACAAAAAAGTTACTTTCTAACTTGAATAGAAGGAAGTAGTTTGTTAATTTCAGTAATGAAACTAAACAAATTTGTCTCCTATTGGATTCTTATGAGTAATTATCTGATAACCTCACAGTCACTACACAAATTTATGGGCATGTTTAGGATAAATCATCTCAAAGCTCTGTGATTTCCTATATATGATTTAAGGCACATGATGTCACCTGGGTATTTAATTTATGCCTCTCAATTGCTGAGCCAGAGCTTCAGCTCTGGCTTTTACTTTTAGCCAATAAATCTAACTAAATGCGGTTGAAATGTGGGAAGCAAAGCCACATTACCCTCCTGGTCAACACAGGCCTTTTTGCCTGCATTTCCTTGATGCATTAAAAACACAAGGCTGTATTTTTGATGAGCATAGGAACTGCAGAAGCTCATGAATAAACAATAATTTGTTGTTCATTTTCAAAAAATATAAAATACAGTTCTTTTATACCTACTTCCAACATAATTTTTAACAATAGCAAATACTAAAATATTTCAAAAGATGCTCACTGCTGCAGATACTCCTGTTGCCCACATTGCTATATAATTTTGCAGTAATTTACTACAGAAATCTCCCTTTGTTCAGGCAGTGAGATATTGCTGAAATACAGGATATAAACAGAAAATCATACACATTCCATTGCAGACATAAATAGGAAGTTTCCCTTACTTCCAGATTCAGAATTGACAGTAAGAAGCACAAAGATAAAAGAGACAAAGATAAACTGTGTTTTTACAAAGTAACTCTTTTACAAGTACTGACGGTTTTGATGTTTCTCCCAAGAACAAACGTTCTGTATTTACTGTTGCATTTCGTTTTATGGATTTTTTCCCCACATTGAGTTCAAACAGAATGAACAGAAATTTGAGTTATAGCATGCAACATGGTCAGAAAGGGACTTCACAGAATTAGATCAATTCTTGTTTCTTATCCACCTGGATTCATAAAACACTCATATTGACTCTCTGCTACCATAATCATTGTGTTTGGTTGCTCAGGTTTCACAATCTGTTAGAAGCTAAAGGAAGAGCTTTTTACAAGAAAAATAGATATCACGGGACTTTCCCAGTGCTGTTCTCTCTTCTTTATGGTCTTTCTCTAAAGAATTTTTAGAAAGTTTTCAATCTCTTATTTTTCCCTATATACACATGTTAGATAAAACCTTTCACTGAAATTCAAAAAACCCTATGATTTCACAGTTGGCAAAGTCAATGGAAATACATGTCTCCATGTAGTTCCATAACAAAATAATCCTATTTCCAATGAAAGCACAGAAAAACTGAACAAATTATTCTACATATATTATTCTTTTTCCATTCTCGTGTTGATGTTGACTCAGAATGATTTTTCAAAATATATCCAGGTCAATCCAATGATTTATTTAATTCAGTTCATGTGTTATGGCTCTGAAAAGGTGACTTTCTTCCTCATTTGAAGATTACCACCTTCATATAAAAGTACTAAAAACTTGACTAGAAAACAGCACAGTCATACTTCTTTTTAAACCACTGCAACTCCTAAGACATTACACCTTCCAAAAAGAAAGACATTACACCTTCCAAAAGCAGTCTGGATTACACCTCTCAGATTATCAGGGATTTAAACTCTCTAACCCTTGCCACAGGTAGATCTCATTAACTGCTGGTGAACAAGTGTCTCTTCTATCTTGATTCATCAGCTCCTGAGGTATTTCTAGACAAGCAGAATCCCACAATTTTCTAACATATTTTAGAACTTTCTTATTCCTTTATCATCTTTTTGTGTTTTGCTCAATGTCTCACTAGAGCAGTAAGTATTAAATATTACATTTTCTGTTCAGACCAATATTAAGATTCACAGCTTTTTTACTCTAATATTGATTGCCTTCACTTCCAACAAATTAGTAACTTAATATTGAACTCACACAACCATAGCAACGAAAATTAAAGGAAATATTGTATTAATCTGTGTCCTGGCACAGTTACTTAGTCTGTCACTAAGTTACATGAAGGGAACTTTTAGCAATTGGCTCAAGAAATGCATCAATATTTAAAATTAAAAGGACACAAAATATAAAGAGAAGGGTTATTACGAGTTCTTGCTGAACACAGGAGCCAGAAGATTTTGATTTATAACCCATTTCCTTTGGCAGAGATTAGATATTTGTGTGCTTGAGGAAAAGAAGATATCTAGACCCAAATGGAAATAAGTTGCATCCACACTCAAGCCTGGAGCTGTGTCTGTTATTTTCACAGTAGTTTCAATATATGACAATGTGCACTAGGCTACTGCATGTGAGACTGGGGCTCTTAGCCAAGAACCAGAACACTGCTGGATGACAGAAATGTATTTAGCAAAACATTGTCCACAAAAAAATTCACTTCCTCAATATTTGTGTATCAATGAAACCACACAGACTGAAAATAAAATTCCACTTGCCATAATTCCACTTGCCAACTCAGCACAGGAATTAAGGGAGAAGAGAGGCCAAAGCTCCAGTCATATATTCCTGTTGACAGAAAAGCAAATTCTGCCCAAACTGAGTCTCAGCCTTCCAAGGGAGAACGTGCTGCTCCCCCAGGGCCCAGGGGATCTCTGATCACCCACTGGGTCCAGCCCAGGTGAGGGTGCTCTTGCTGCTGGATCTCTTTGGGGAAGGTGGGGGAAAAGGAAGCAATGCCTTCAGTAGGGGAACCCCAGAAAGAACCAGGGCTAAACCTCTCCAGGGCCCACCCTGTCACCCTGCTCACCTGAGAGCAAACCTATGCCCTGAGCCCCAGAGAGCCCCCAAAACTGCCAGCACTACACAGGGCAACCAGAGCAGTTCNCAGCAAGTGACTAGAGTGATTTCTTGGAATTTATTCAGGGAAAGGCTGAGGCTACACATTCTAACAATAGAGTTTGAAGCACCAATAAGACATAATATGCTGAAATATGTGCAATTCACACACTATTGCACTTGATTAAAGGTGTTACTCCTCTTTTATGGGAAGTCTTCTTGCTTACATCACTTGTATTATCACACCAGACATTAAGACACTTCTGATTTTGGGGGGTTTGTTGAGACTGCTTTTTTTTTTTTTTTAATTGTTTTGGGGTTGTTCTTTTTTTGACAGAGTTTCTCTCCCCCATATATGAAACCTGAAAAGAGTATCAAGCACAAAGTGCAGCTTGGTCTGCTGAGTCATGATAAAGCAAATTTACTAAATAGATAAAAACACCCTTGACACAATAATATACTGATGAAGGTGGTAAATAAGCAAGCAGTACAATTTGCTGGTTTCCTCTGTGTGCAATATATGAGGCCACAACTGCTTTGTTAAACTGTGTCCTCCTGGAAAGATTTCCAGTATCTATTACAGCACTGAGTGCATTGCTACTGAATAGAGTTCCCTGTCACATCTTTTGATTATATGTAAATATTTCCTAAATTAGACATGTTTCAAACTCCACTTAAAATTTAGTACAATTGGATATTGTGTCAAAATTTTGCAAGGTAGAACATGACTACAAGGACCAACAGCCTAAGATTAATACCTTTGAATTTGAAATGAAGGGAAAATAATTTATTCTAGATAATTTCGTTTCACAAAAAACTAATAAGATACTTTGGGTTTATGCTATAGAAGTTACGCTGGTTTTCTAAGCTATTAAAAAAATAAAACTGAAGTTTAGCTCATGTGAGTCCCTAAAGTCTCAGACATTGCTCCAAAAATAAATTAAGAACTTTAAAGTGTGATGTATAACAAGATGTTTTCCCATTACTCAATAAATTAAGCTGTTCAGACAGGAATTTCATATGTAAAATAATGATACATGGAAGAATATATTAATAATACCCTGAATTTATTAACTGCTCACCTCCAAATTTCTGGATTATTTAGAAGATGCAACCCTCTCATCTTGATATATTTTATTGTGTTAGAATTCTGTCATAATCATATTTTCTGAGTGCTGAGAGTCTCTCTCCACAGGAATCCTAGCATAGTACCAGAGAATACTGGAACAATGGTTACCAGCTCACAAATGAGATGATTTTCTTTAACATACTAAAAAGGGAATAATAAGCTTTAATTAATGCAAGATTTTTTTAATATATCTATGAAAATATGCTTTTAATCGATCTACCTATTTCCTCAGAACTTCATGGGGAGTTGCATGTTATTTTATTTTCTGTTAACTTTATTCAGATTTCTCTCCTAATATGAAAACTTCTCACACTGTTATTACTTCATCAAAATAAAACTAGGCCAAAAAAATTATTGGTTTTCCCCATACCCTCAAGGGTTTGGAAGATAAGGATGCACTAAGAAGTTTACTTAAACTTTAATACCTCCTTTAAAATTTTACACCTTATGCCACAGGAAATATAAATCAGAGTTTTAACACAGCACAGTCTCATTGTCAGCCATCTAAAGATGCTCAGTAAGCAGAAAACATCTCAGGCTTTAGGGAAATTCTTGATGTTAATATGAGCAAATCCAACATGAAATTCACCTTTAGAGGGATACCACAAAAATGTTAAAAATAGTTTATGGACACTGATGGTCTTCTCATGAACACTGACATTTTCATAAATCCTTTTAGATATGTTAGGACCATATTCAAACAAAAGAAATAGAACTATAACACTACAACTTTTGCCAGTCATCCCACCCTCATTTTTCACTTTAACATCGATGTTGCATTTTATACATCTAGCCAATTTATTGTCTAATCCAATGTAAGACAACTTATATATAAATGTTGAGTGGGGATAACTCAATTCTGAATTAGATTTCCTCTTCCTGACGAAATGCTGCCATTTTGAAATGCTCAGATTTCACTGAGACAGAAATATTATGGGCAATAGAATCCAGGTTTGGGTTTTTTAAGGAATACTTTTTTAATCTTTAACAGGCCAGAAAATAAATTATAAATACATACGTGAGATTATCTGAGTATATGTGCTTAAAAAACCCCACAGGATATTTCTTGTTTAATCGATACCTGAGACAACTGAAAACAATCCCACTGCACTCATTCCTCAACTGTTCAGCTTCATGGCAGAATTGCCAAAAGCCAGGGAATCCAGTCTGGCCCCTGACTCAGAGGTTTAGGATTAGGAAAGGACAGCATCAGCACTAGGACAAGAGATCTGCTTGGTCTGACCACAGAGGGTGCAGGACACAAAGGGCAAACAAGGACCCAGCTGCTGCCAAGGAGCAAAAAAACCCTCCTTGTTCCTGTAAAGCCTCCCAGAGCCTCAGTCAGATGTCAGAGTGTCCCAGCAGAAGGCACAGAGCTCCAAGCCAGTCACGAGAACAGGGAGGGCATCCTGACTCTCTGGGAAAGCCACGTGCACCAAGCAGAGGATTTCTTCTTCCCACTTCCATTTCTAAGGCTGTACACTCAACCCCTCATGTCCTGTCTGATGGGCTGTACAAGAGTAATGCAGGGAACTCCTGCAGGTAATTCAGCTTCTCCTTGATACACCTTGCTTTTTCCTCAACAGACCCGACACACTGAAACTTCATTTCTGGAAGTGCCATGTGACACTTCAAGGGTACACTTCAAAAATCATATCTCATCAGCCTCGGTGAATTAGAGTTTCTAGGGATAAAATTCCTTTTATTGGAGTGTCACTGAAGACTAGAGAGCTTTTCTTACAAACATTTTGTAATAAAAATCTATGCAACCTACCTAAGGGTGCCAGGTGCACTGAAACATTGAGCAGTTTGGGCATAATTAAATCCCCTGTTGCTCCCCTTCTGCTCCTTGCCATCAGCAGCTGTTTGCTTTCTTTCTGGAATAGAACCACACACCCTGATGGCTCCAGGAGCAGAGCTCTTTGACAACATCTTATGACTACAGATCTCATCACTGACTTTCCATCTGAAAAATGCAAAAATGCCAAATCCCACTTCAGAGAAAGCTGAAGCAGAACAGCACTTCATGAAAACAATGATCAGAAAACATTGGCACTGACAATCCAAGGCATCAATCAATATTCAACAAATGATGTAACTGAAAGTTTTCAGTTCTGCAAAAAGCATAGGAAACAACAAAAATTTTCAAATACAGGCCACAAATTGCAACTATTTTAGTTATTCCTCCTGTAAAAAAGACCTCTTTTTTCTGTTGAAAGATCAATATAGAAACCTTTGTGGAATGTCAAGATACTACAAAGCTGTATAAAAATCTCTTTCATACTGCTTATTTGAAGTTTCTGATTCACCATTCTGCTTATCCATAAGAGTTCACATTTCTAGAGATTTCCTATGCCCAAGTTTTAAAATTACTCTTCCTCTTACAAGACGTTTTAGACTGCAGTGAGACCTGTCTGTCTTCTCTTCCCCACACTGAACAGAACAAGTGAGCTCAGCCATTCCTCACATGAATTTGCCTCCAGACCCTTCACCATTCCTGTGGCATTGTAGAAACCTGCTAGAACTATTAATTTTTTTTCCCTAGATTTCAGGATTTTACCAAATAACTGTTCATTCTTGCATATTTGATTCACTCTCAAGAAAACAGATCGAATTCATTTTTGCAGGTGTGACAGGGGAAAAATACACTACTATCACCTTACCATAATTTGACTCTTCCACTTTCCCCTCCATAAAAATTTGTCATGCTCAGTTTTGGAAAACTGCAGTCTCTTTTGGGAGCAGTAGGGAAGGGACACAAAATACTCTCTCTACTTTTACTATCTCTCAGTTTCATTCAATATTTTCATGAGTTAATTCTCTCTTAGACACTGGAAAATTAGTAGCAACAATCAAAGGCATAAAATACACTGTTCTCAAACTCTCCTGTACAAAACAAAAGCCCTGACAGGCCAGCACTGAATCAGAGTTAAGTTAACCACAGAAAGACAAGGTCTCATTACCATTCTGAGAGGTCCTTTTACATTCTACACTCATACTCCTGGATGGATCCTTTGCAGTGACACAGAGGCAGAAGAACTGTAATATCAGGGCATGTAAATTCCTGACCATGGGCTGTAATAAAGTTATCACTCTTGCCTACTAAGAAGATAAGGAGGGAGTTGAAACTTTGAGAAATAATTTTACTTCAGAATTCTGGTTATATTAATGACCTAGAAGCAATGCAGTCAGGAAACTGGGCCATTTAGATAATAATGATAATGGCACAACAACAGATTAAATACTCTGGGACCCAGCCAAACCACTGAGAAACAGGATAATAAACATATGTCATTCCAAACAGCAAGCAGTATCTGTCTCAAACCCATGCATACAAGATCCAGCACTGCCTATCCAAAACATGATCACTAGCCCCAGCTACAGCCTTGTTATAGAGAAGATTCATCCTCAAAAATATAATCCACACAACCCAAAGCCCAAATAAACCCACAACCAGACCCAAACTAGCAATTAAACCAACCAACCAAAAAACCCCAAACCAAACAGAAAAAACAAACCCAAACAAAAAAATCCAACAATACAAACAACAAAAAAACCCCAATAGCAACAAACAAAAACCAAAACAAACAAACAGCAACAAAAAACAGGGGGAAAAAAACTACTTGAGACCAACCCTTTTTAATACCAAGTCCTCTTGGACATCCAAAGATCACTAAGATGAAGCTGAGAACCAGCTTTCTGTTCCACTTGACACTTTGCTGTCTGAGATTTCTCTAGCTGACTCTTCTACTCATCTGTACCCTGTAAAATAATTCAATGTTCTGATTGAATTTTCATTAACCTTGACAGAATATTCCTTGTAGCTTGTATTGTTGGCACTTGAGTCAGGCAATGTTTGTCACTCCCTTTACGTCACCTTCTGGAATTATTTCTTTCTTTGGGCATTTAAAATACATGGTGTCTCATGTTTGCCACACTTAAAAGTTGAAAATCTTTCTGTAGTATTAACCTTAGGTCATCAAGAAAAGAAGGAACTACATATTAAAAGTGATATGCATCTCACTGCTATAAATAGAAAAAACTGAAATAGCAAATAAAGCTAACAAGAAGTGACAGTGTAGGATATTTTGAGTTTAAACAAACAGATGGCTTCTGTACAGGAGTATATATTGATGCTCCTCAAGCAGATATTGGGAATTTATTAGGTAAAGAAATTAGGGAGTTTTCAAAACCAACAGAAAATGGCATGTCGTAATTCTGAAGAGAAGAGTTTTCTTGAGTGAAAAGAAGCAGCTATTTTTTTTATGCATGGAGTGGATGGTATGCAGTAGGATTTCCTTATTTCCTGAATATTGTAGGTGTCCTATCTGGCTTTACATAGCTTGTACATCTATTTTCTGGGATACATCTGGACTCACACCTTGCAGCAGACAGCTAACTGACAGTAGAGATGTGCTATTTCCTGATTGCAGATATTCTTACAAAAATGACACTGAGATGGGAGAAGTACATGTTTTTACAGACCGAAATTGTTACCACATTCTTCCACGATTATAATTTATGACTGCTTTCTCACAGCACTCTGGTAAGAAGGATGACAACAAATGGAAGAAAAGGAGAAGTATAACAGATCAACAAAAGTTTCCTTGGTTGTTCCCTACATCCAGCAGTTCTTCTCTGTCTTCTGACATGTACAGTAGAGAAATAAACAAAGAAATGAACTCATCAGAAACAGAATCACACACCTGAAGCCCCAAAAGAAGACACTGTATATTCTAATCTTGCAAGTACCAATCTTTAACACATCATACAAGTGCTGCCCAAATATTGCAGCTCTGCCCTCCCCACAGGAGTGCAGATGGAACCTCACAAGCACCACAGAGACTGGGCATTACTGGGATGGAAGAGGACCCTTTTTCTCAGGCAGGGGGCTGCTGCTAGGCTGATAGGGTTTGACAGAAGGGATAAGTAGCAGCCACAGCCAGGTCAGAGCAGGAAACTCCAGCACAAGAGAAATTCTCCAAAGTAGCATTTCCACAACCCCTGCCCAGGCAACAATTAGCAGGATAGAATAGCTGAAGAGAGAACTCAAAATCCAGATATGGCTGGTAAATTATTCCAAATCTGGATTAAACCCCTCACATATATATAAACACACAAATTTAGAATTAACTGAGTTTTGTTTTTTCTCAGCAAACATGGTAGGGAAAAATATCCCTGCAAAGCAGAAGTGCCAATCTGATAGAAACTGTGCAGAAATCTGTCTGAAATCCCATAAAAAAGAAAGGACTGTACAACTGTCCTCTGCAGAAAGTGCTCATTCTTTATGGCATCTTACACAATCCATACTGCCTCAACAGTCATCACTTCAGCTCTGACCCAGGCTCTCACTCAGGTACCCTCTGACCCCTCAGGCACAAAAACCTCTTAACTGAACACAAAGGGCATTTTCTGTGGGCTTAATCTGAGTGGTCTGGGGATAGAAATGGAAAACTGAGTGCTGCTTTCATTTCAGGGCACAGTTTAGAGTGGTTTTCTCAGTGCAAGTCCTTATCATGTGCCTTCCCTATAATTTGTCACATGTTCAGAGGCCAAACAAATTATCCTGTAATCCAGTGGGAAAGGATCAAAGCTGATACTGTCTCCCTTATTGCATTTGCTTCCACAAGTCCAGGAGGATATATCTGTGATAAGAGCACAGAGCAAATGATCTTGCAGTAACTCGTACAGCTTTGAAGCAGGGATAATCACAGCACAGCTAAATTAACCTGGATGCCGATTTCTTTTCCAAGGAGGATTTTTTGGAACAGTGAGTGACAGAAAGCTCTGCTTCCCACACGGACTGTCAGAGCAGCAGGACAATGCTCTGGGGCAGTGATGAAAGCTCTTTTATATATTCATAGTTCTGCTGATCAAGTTTTAAACTGTGCAGGCTGCATAAGAAAAGCTCCCTAATTCACCTTTGTGAGGCGAAAATTTGAGGGATTTTGATTAAGTTAAATTTTGAGGTATTGCTAACTAGTGGAGCAAGACTCATGCAACATCTGCCAATATACATTTTTTTTACCAACATGATGGCAGAACAGTTGCTGACACTCAGATTCCCTGGTGTAGCTCAATTAAATTTTTAATATATAGATATATCAAACTATATTTTTATANTGTAACACATTATAGGCAGAAAGTAGAGCCACATTTCTAAATTCATGTTGTTTTCTAGCTCCTTTGTTACCTGTATAGGGGTTTACTCAGAAAAGCAGAAAACAAGAACAGTGGAAGCACTGTAATGGTCCTGCCTTACAGCTGGGATGCTGTTATGATAAATCTGAAACAAACAAGATGAACTACCTCTCAGCAGCTCAGATCTCCAGCCGTTAAATTTCTCCCTCTACATAGAGCAGAACTTGGGAAAATTCTGGCCCGTGAAAGATTGAGCAGTCAAGGCAAGAGGACCAAGGTAACTCAACAGCCATTTTCATATGCTTCACTCAGTCATAAAACCAACTTTCTCTATGTTTCTTTCTAGTTCTATAATATGCTTTTTCTTTTCAATCCTTTCAGTCTTCAGGTGTGGTAGAAAACAAAAAAACAAGCCCTAGGATATTACAAGGATTCACTACACCATTGTAATGGTGTGATACAATTTTAATTGCGGGCAGATCTTATTTGGAACATTTTCTATCATTTGGAAAAAGTACTGCAGTAAGGAACAGGCCTGTGGATCTCATCGATTATAGAGCATTCTTATTCCCAGGTAGCACTGATTGCACAGTCAGGCTTTGCTCCAGGTACTAGGGCAAAGTGGATATGTAACATTTTTACACTGGGGATGAATATCAATGTAAACAAAGGCACAATACAAGCATGCACTACTGAAAATCATAGACATAAGCATTCAGCCCTCTCACCTTTAAATTTGCTAAAAAGGTAATTAGCAAAGACAGTTATGAGATAAAGGCAATTTATTTTATGGATAATTGCATGCATTTCTAGTATGACTAGATTTAGAATGGTTCACAAAAGTATTAAAGCCATTCATCTCATAAACTTGTTTCCTGACTATTCAAGGTTTCTTTTCCCACTCAGTAGTCTCAGCTTGGCCAAACGATAGTCAATGGAAATTCGTACCCATACTCTGGGCACCATGACATAGCAGCTACGAAAGCCTGATGTAAATTCTCTAAAACTACATATGACATTATCCTGCATGAGATGCTTTTGTAAAGCAATAACACAGTGCATTAACTCAGCCATGCATTGCAATGGCAACATCCTCTATCACTTAGCAGGAAAACATAACATAAACCAAGATACCTCCTTTAAAGTTTGCTGGTAGCACCCTAATGTTCAACTTTTGCTGAACAATCCTTGCTCAGCAAGAAGGGCCCCTCTGCTTCTCACTCTGCCCCCCACCAGAGGGCAGAATAAACTGGGAGGGACACAACCAGACAGACAACCCAAATTAACTAAAGAAATATTCCATAGCATAGAGCATCCATGGCACTCAGTAACAGAATGGAAAGCAAGGAATTTTAGGGGGGTTGGCCTGTCTTTTCCTCAGGAACTGCCTGGGCATTGGTCTACCCTTGGTGGGGGGGAATAATTGCCTTTTCATAATTTATTTTGCTGCCTTCTAACCTCTTTTTCCACCTATCCTTCCTGTATTAAACAGTTTTTTCATCCCCTTCCTTACTTCTTCTTTTCCTTTCCTCCTCTCCTAAACCACAGGTGGGGTAAGAGAGTAAGTGAGGGAGCAGCTCTGTGACGCTTGAGTACCCACCATGGCCAACCCACTGCACTAAACACTGAAAACAAATAATGAATAGATGACTGATACAACGGGCTGAAATATGTAAATTTGGTATAAACTCCTAGTGTCTAATCACAGAAAAAGACCAGAGAAATGTTCCAAGAAACCATAAGTGAAGAAAATACACAGTAAGAGTACAATGAAAATCAGAATGACAAATGTACTCTATGATGTATTTGGGAGGTTGCTTGTCAGTGTGGTGCTATGATAATAAATAAATAATACTACATTACATTTATGCAATGCCGTTCAGTGACAGACCAAAGTACTTTGTCAGGTGAAACACAGCAGAAGCAAAACAGTGCTACTACATCAATGCTTTTTCAACATGGATGCAAAAATGCCCCAATAGAACTGACCTGAGTAAAACTATTTTAAATAAAGGCAAGTCATTATCATGGGAAATAAACAGAATCTGCTCTTGACAACTTCAAGTTAGAACTAAAGAACAGTCAAGGGGAAAAAGGCTTGTAGAAGTCAGTAGCATTAACAGCCAAGATCAGAGGTGATCAAAGTAGGAAGCAAATGAATGGCTATGCAGTTATGCATGTAAAGCAGTAATGAACTAATTTAACACAGCAGCTTTCATGCTCCAAGTATTTCCTAAGGAACAGATTTAACCCATATTAAACACAAACACAAAGGCTCAGAGTCAGCCAGTAGTGTAGCAGAGAGTAAGAAAGAGGCTGGAACCATAAAATATAACATGCCCACTCTCATTAGCACTTACAAAACATGCCCTGAAGTTGGAGTTCAGTTCAACGTCAGCTCAAGTGGTTTACTGATGCTGTCCACGGTTTTAGACTCTAGAATTCTTGATTCCACTTGAAAAAAGGATTGTCTTAGTTTATATATTGTTTATATTGTATTATAATTAAGGACTGTACTTGTAACTATTTGTCAGCAAAGGCTGGAGGCACAAATGGTATAAACAAAGCCCTGAATATACCAAACTACCTCCAATGACACACATTACACTTGTTCAGCTTTCAGTAACATGAAGTCAAGATGATTTCATCAATACAGCCCATCTATTAATGCAGGTAGTCCAGCAGGATTTTGTAATATAAGGTGGTTATGACTCCTCAGGTTATATCAAAACCCTCAGAAATATAAACCAACTGCAAGATGAGAAGAAGTCAAGTTGATTTTTGAAGGGATAACTGTCTATAATTCATCATTTATTGAAGACCTGGAGCTATGAGCACATCGTGGCCTGACTGCAGAGGGAAGGAAGACGACTCTTGGAGTGTGCAGGGCTCTGGCACTCAAGGCAGGATGGATGAGTCTTTCACTTGGTCTGTTTAATACTCATCTATTTTATCTGATCACTTTTGATTAGTGCTGCAATTTTCACTTTGTACTTCAACTAGAGAAGTCTGATGAATGCAAATAGGGTGAAAAAGTGAATTATAAAGGTCACAAGAACCAAAAATGCATTTCAATAAATCAAGCCATATGAGAACTCATAGCAGCCCAGTAAAGTTCCCACTAATTGGAAAAGGGGAAAGGTAAAAATGGAGAAAAAGGAATACCCAGAGATCTACAGCTGCACTGCTGGAGAGCTGACACCCATTAGGATAAGAGGGGGAGCTGCTAATCCTTAACCCCTGCTGAGATGACAGAGATGCTGCTCTGTGTTTAGTGAAACAAACACATTGACGGCCTTTTCCCAGCACTTCAAGTTTGTCTTCTTTCCTTGGGATCTGAAAAGTGTAGAATTTGTCATTCTGCCAGTCCTATTACATTATCACATTAATGTTATCACCTGTCGTTGCCGTTGCCAGTCACGACACACTCACAGAGCGACAGTACCTTGAGACTCCAGGCAGTGTTCTTAGCTGAGACGGACAAACTTCTGGGGTGCCTCCTTCACAGCACGAGGCTCCTTCTCGAGTCTCTCCCCTCGAGCTGTGCCCCACTGGTTTTTGTGTTGATGCCCCTCCTCCTGTTGGCTGCGTGTTAATGATACTCAGCTGGAAACAATTCTGAGTGAATAACGGTCTCTCTAGTTTAGAGCACAGGTGTTGGTTTCCATAATCACCCAACAATTACACACAGGGCTGAGCAACTTTGTTTCCTCTGTTTTTGATATGTGAGGTACTTCTTCCACTGTTTGACATGTAAAGTTGGAAAATTCAAAGCAGACTAATGTATTAGTAGTATAAGTACACAAATTCAAATAACCCACACTCTGGTTGGATTCATTCCACCCATCTGAGAAATTAAAGCAATCACTTCCATCTTCCTCCACAGTCAAAGTCTAGAGGGCAACTCAGTGCATCAAAGAGATTTGATCTGTGTTTCCAAGTGCAAATGTCACACTAGAAACAATACTACAATGTTATTTTACATCACAGTTATGCTGTCTTCATAACAAATATTCATTGAAAAAGAACAAATGCTGCATCAAAGTAATGAAAGAAGACTGATAAAACACTGCTAAAATCTCAAGATGGTAATTTGAATTTCAGGAAAATTTGCAGACCTGATCTTCCAACTATTGCTCAAAATTAAATAGGTCTGAAAGTTGTGTGATGCATCCATCAGAGTGCAGGAATGCAAAGCAAAGACTCTAAATGCTGCTCCTACCTGAGTTGTCGAGCTGCTGGTTGATCTCAGGAAAGCCACTAGTCCTTTCTCTCTCTCCCAGCTATCCAAATTTCAGCTGGAATTATATCTCCTGAAGTGTACCTACAGAATGTAATGTAAAAAACATTGTAATAACAGTAAAGACTCCTTAGGTACTCTCCCAGCTATGTTAATGTGCCTAAATCAACTTTGCATACTGATTCCAATTCTAGAAAGTATCTGCTGCCTTCACTCACTCCTAACTTTCCTCTTCCAGCATTTCCTGCAGGTATATAGCTTATCTTTTATGCATATTGATCATGGTTTCAGCAGTTTCAAGTTAGTTATTTTTGACATCAACAAGGTTCTGAAATAAATACATGCTGAAATCTGAGCACAAAAGCCAAAGGAAATTAACCCAATGAAGCATAGGACAAAATGCTATAATTTATTCGTTTTAAGTCAGTCATGAATGTCCATTACAGGTGTAAAATATCAGAAAGCCTTCAGAACTGAAATGGCTTCCTTAGAGCAACAGGCTTACTGCTTCCATTGTCCTGAGAGATGAAACAAAAAAGCGTAACGTGGTGAAATGGCAAAAAGCATCTTTGTGTTGCAGAAATGGAGAGCATGACTAGGTAGAAAATGAGTTCTTCTTCTGAACTTCAGCTTTTGAGATTTAATTTTTGAAGGAGCTGGAGTTCAAGAGAGAAACCACACTTCTCAATTACAGGAAAATATTTGCATCCAATTTTTATATTTTTTTTAAGTTAAGGAGAAATTTTTAAAAATTATTACTAAATAAACTCTTATCATTTTGTAATACCGAACCTATACACTGGCACAGATTTTTCTGTCTTGAAATGAATATTTCTTGTGCCTGACAAAGACACATACAATGGCACTGGATTGGGAATGCCAAAGGTGCTGACGTTTGGAAAATATCCAGCCACACAGCAACTTTATAGACATGAATCAGAACTGTAGGAATGTTTTTATGGTTTTCAGTCATGGCACTCAGCATCTCTCATTAACACATTTACCAATTTTCCACTCCTCAATAGGAATTTTTTTTTGGCACTTCTCTCCTTTGTATAAATTATTCCTAATAATTAAAATTAAATTCTTAAGATGTGTGAGTTCATTAACTCTGTTAATGAGAAAGAACATTTTGGACCTTATTATTAGACTGTCATCAGTATGTGTTAGACAGCTAAATTAATAAAGTGATTATATTCAAATAACTCAGGCATTTGCGTTTTATTTTTAACATTACATGTCTCCCTCGCTTTCTCTGAAACTGGGGAAAATTTGCTGGCCATGCAGGAGTACAGTGTGGGTGGATTTCAGTGCATTGGATATCTGGATCTCAGAAGTACTGAGGGGCTGAAATAGCTGTGGTCTAGGTAAGGACTACTGGGGCCTCAAGGAATGATTCAAGCAGGCAAGTACAACATAGACATCCCTTGCAAATAAAGATATTGTAATCCCTTTACCACTAGAAAGCAAAAAGCCTGAAAGAAAAGTGTAGAGAAGAGACAATTTTTATCCTTGAAAGCATCAAGATAAAGCAAGACACAGCAATAATTCTCTCTTGCACTGTACTCTTGGAATACCACTGACATTCTGTGAAAAATATCCACTGGCTAAAAGCAATACACAGAGAGGAAGCAGAGCTCCAGATGTCTCCTATTCTTGTGAAAAGCCATGGGTGTTTTGTAATGAGCTCAGCGTGCATCTCTCTCAAAAAGATCCTCCAGCTATGCAGGAGCCCTTCAGTGCTTTTCTGGGACACTGATGCAGTCAAGGCACACAGAAAAGACACAGCCTCAGCTACAAGAGAAATGCCACTGCTCTGAAAATCATATGTCAGGTGGGGAGAAAAAATGGTACCAGTTCAAACATAAATGCAGAGATCATTTTAATTCATAAAATCTACATCTGATTTTTAGTAACATGTGTTTGCTTCATATGTATCCCTCAAGCTGAAATTTCAGAACTGAATCTTTTGCTCCCAAATGTTATTCAAGACAATGCAAGCAGCTTTTTTGCCTTGACCTACTCAGCACTAAAGAAAAAAAATTTGTGACTTTTCTTCCCTTTCTCATGTTTCACAAGTCACAAGCTTCACAACAGCAAATAATAATGAAAAATAAAACAGACATGTCCAGTGTGGCTCCTACATTAAACAAAATAGATTTTAAATTTTGTAATCTTTAAAGCCAGACAAGATAAACTGCTGCTTTTTAAGAGGCTGTTAGATTTACCAAAGCCATGTGGAAAGAAACTACTTGAGTGAGATCAGTTGCTCAATAGAGAAGTAGATAGGAGGAAAGTGGAGGATTTTTAAAATTCAATTAAGATAATGTTCTGTCTCAGAACTCTGTCTCCGTGGTGCCTTCTAGACACTTGCAACTGAGGGGGAATTTAAAGCACTTCTACTGAGCCTGCTCCAGTTAGAGAACTCAGATGTTTACAAAGACAAATTTAGCTGAAAAAACAGCATAGCACCTGTACGACTGCTTAAATATTTATGTCACAGCTTATTTCTTTCTTCGGGGCTGCACTGATCTGCACAATTGAATACTGCAGCAGTTACATTCAGATTCATCCCAGAGATAATGATTGAAAGTAAGGGATGTCATTTGGAAGTAGTGTTGGATGCTTTGGCTTGACCCAATGCTGTCGATCACTGTGAGGATGCAGAGGCTCCACAAGAGCTCTCTGCTGGTGGAGTGGTGGAGGAACTTCCACAGAGGACCCCAGTGCTTCCCCTGCTAAGGTCTCTCAGGAGAATATTCAACCTCTCCTGTGAATATCCATCCTACTTCCTATTCCACTATTCATTTAGTCACAGTAACAAAACTACAGCTGATGCACATGGCAAGCTCAGAGCCCAAAAGGCCTTTTACTGGTGGAGCTGAGAGAGGAGGGACAATGCAAGCACTGTGTTATAAATCCAAAAAATCCAGTGGGCATCCCTGCAGCAAACATTTCTCAAAACAACTTTGAATCCAGCTCGATAGGAGCTAAACAAACACAAAGTCCAAACCAAACAGCAGCTTCTCAGGGATTCCAAATGTGGCACTGCTGCAGAACCTCAAATCAAACCCCACAGTCAAGAAGGGAAGTTCTTGAGCAAAACATTGCATTTTGCCATTCTGGAATACTCTAACATGACATTAGCCACAAGACACATGCACTTTAAACATTATCTGGCTCCTCACAGAAGAGTCACACAGCTAACCAATAATCCAATTCAAACATCTACCAGTAATCCATGAAATCACCATTCTAAAATGCGATACGTTCTTCTCTATTCACTGAAGCAAATCTCGTCAATGACTGATCCACTTATACACAGTAAAAAAGGAAAGGAATGCGTGTGTTGGTCTATTTATTTTTCCTCTCACCAGGAGATGCTATTTAAATCATTCATCCAATTACATGTGGTAATCAGAACTAACACAAAATTGTATGTACAGCATTACATCTTTGGCTTTCTGTGGGAAAACACCAATGGTACATAGACTCAAATTTCCAAACACAAATGTAATATTGTAACTGATATAAATAAGTGAAACAATTCTTTTTTCCATAGAAGTGTTGCAGACTTCTCTGGACAGAGAGGTGGTATCTTCCATAAGAGCTTTTTTGCAGAAGGAAGTGTATTTCCATTAAGTATCAAACCAGGGTTGTACCAACGACCGTAATTCAAAGTGAGAAGTATTTCAGATTCTGTACACTGAATTCACTGCCTTTTTATTGAAAAGCTGTTAACTCTAATGATATATCTATCTTTAATAACTCAATGAGGAATATTAAGGTTAGGCTGAGTTTCTCCAACCCAACTAAAATTATGGCATAAGAAACCTGTTCTGATTTAAAGTACATTATATTTCACAAGGCTTTTAATGGGAATGTTTAATTTATGGCTTAGAACCACTACAGTTCTTCAATTTAAAATGTTATTTCTTGTTATACCTGTGATATACTGCACGTTCATATCTTCCTGTGCACATCAGCTGCTTTCATTTTAGAGTTCTATCAAGCCCTACACAGGGCTTGTTACTGAGTTACATACCTGCATCCCAACTAGATGCTGTTGTTCCTCTTCAGTAGGTGAGAATAATCTAAATTTTTACTAGAGCTTCTGAAGCTCCAGAGACAGGTACTTCAAATCCACTGCTCTAAAAAAAAAAAAAAATTATTGTACAGAAAGGCTGAAATACCTCACCATTTACTAATGTTTTTTGTTCTGTAAGTGCTCAGATCAGGGAAATAGCAGGATTATCAAGTCATTTTGCTCAGGATATTTTGCAAACACATAAGTGAAGAGCTACTGGTTCAAGTCCAACCATGAAAATGGTGAATCTGGATCCCTTTGAAAGCAGAAGGTATCTCCGGAAATTTTATTTCTAAAAGGTAGCTTGTCATATTAGAAATATTCAATACAATGAAAAGAACATGGCAAAACTAAAAATAGCTGAGAATTTGGGCCAAATTCTATACATTGTGCTAGAAAAAACGAGGTGGTAATATGAAAATATGAAAGCACTTCATTTTGAAGTTTTGGGGTTTTTTGATATTTCATTTCAGACCATCAAAAACCCCATAGTCTTTTCCTGAGAAGAGAATATCTGTGCACGCTCCTCCTCTACACTTCAAATTACACCCAAATGCAAGACACAAAGGGAGAAGCTCTCAGTGAGGAAAATTAGGGCAGCTATTGGATCTTCTGCCTTCAAACCCCACACTTCTATTCATTAGTGATTAAACTCCGGTTTATATAAACAGCAAATTACAAGGGCAAACAGGGGTCTTTTGCATTTCTACTCATGATGTTCTGCACTAGCAAATCCAGGGGCTGTACTGCTTCATGTGGAGTTATCTCTGCAGGGATGTGATTTTACTTTCTGAAGTTCTTCCTGACAGAGAAGTTCCCCTGACAGAGGGAAGTTCAAGGGACAGAGTTACAGCTTGCAGAGAAGAGCAAAGACAGGCAGGAGTGAACTGAACTGTGTCTGCACTGGACTCCAGCTTCTTTGAGAACTGCTGTATTTCTTCTTCCGAAGCGATTGAGGTGATTCCGTTTCTAAAGAATTGCCACAGTGTTTTTTAAACACAATTTTTCTAGGCAAAAAAAGATGCCTGTGGCCTACTTACTAATAGGAAATTACAGAGTAACTTGCACTGGAAATTTCACTGATAACAAAAGCATCAGAGACAGTATGCTTTGTGTTTCTTTGTCCTGTGAAACCATTTGACACAAGAACTCTTGTGGATTTTGCTGGCTCCAGTGTTTTGACACTTCCCATCAGTTATCAGTATATGAAAAAAATAGTGTATCCTAATTTTTACACTGATTTAAAATAGAAGGAAAACTTGACCAACTGAACATCAGCACAAATTAAGATGCAGTAAAAAGTATCCCTAACATTTAAGACAGATCAAAAACACTTATGTCTAAAACAGTTTAGAGGGATTATGTATATGCATTTCAGCAGGCAGGAGGTTTAACACTGAATAAAGAGAAGATGCTGAACCCTCCTTTTTGGGCTCTGAACTGTATTGCAGAAATGCAAAATAAAGAGTTAAATAACTTTTAAAAAACATAGGGATTGCTTTGCTTAGCAGGAGACAGTCGACAATTATCTATTTGCATTATGAGCCATTAACTGGGGAGCAGACATGTAGGTTCAAAGATACGTTAATAGAACAGCTGTCAGATAAAAGGGTGGCTGCAGAAATATGTGTTCTGCCATTTGTAACATTGATTTCTCTGTGAGCGTTTGTCTGCAGATCAGTCTGATCCAAAGGCCACCAAAGAGCACAGTAATCTTCTCAGTGACTTATGTGGCACTGGCACAGACTCTAGACAAATTTAAATCAAGACTGGTAACCTCTAGATAGATTCTGCTAAATCCTGTTAAAATAGACTTAATTAGGCTTGATAACCTGAATTTGTCCTTAATGTGTTAGATGAGTTGTGCTGCTCCAGAGATCACCGTGGTGGGTTAATACTGTGGTATTAAAGTAGCTTTCTCCTCTGCTTAATGCAATGCCATAATCCTTCACAAAGATCATTGTCATGGCTGTACATCAAAGACATAATGGTTACATATGATTAGACAAAGTCTTCTTTAGTGTTAGATTTGGCAAAAGTGGTTTTAGTGCTTAAGTAAAGAGTTTCAGCCAAATACTCCATCAATGGGTTCTTGACATTAAACTTTGTGTAAAAATGTTTGTTGTTTCTTTGCAGTTTCTTTACATTTATTTGATTGTTATTCAGTATGCAAAGGGCTATTTAAAAAGCATTTGAGGTGTTTCATAGGCTATTAAATATGAAGAAACAGTGCTTTAATTGTCACCATATTTGCAGTATGCTTTAACCTAACAAATTCTCATCTCCAGTTATAATATTTTACCTTCATATTTTACTTTGTTGGCATCTTTTCTCTGCCCAGTACCCTCATGTTTAGTACTGAGTGGTGAGACTTAGTGCAACATCGTGGAAAAAAAATGTAATCCCCACTAGAGAAATTAGCAGCACTCTGTTCAGACACGGGCACAGTCCTATTCTACCATGCTTAGCTGGTTTTACAATTTTGTATCTATTCTGGCAGCAGTAGCAATTATTATAATGATACATCATTCTTATTGCATACAGAGTCCAAAGAGAGATTGTGACTAAGAGAAACAGAAAGGGTGAGAGAAAATGTTTACTGCCTGAGTACAAATTTGTTTAAAGTCACTAAAAACTAACTTTAATCAAGATGAAATTATACTGATAACATCAAGACTCTCACCGAAATTTGTTTTGTTTTTTAATTTGGTCACCTTCCTTCCACTTATATTAAAAGAAATCCTCCCAACCAATACTTCTCACAGCTTCAGAAAAGGTGGCCATGCTAACCTAAACTCAGTAGATTAAATATCTCATCTGGTAAAACCTCTAGTCAGCTTCATACTTCCATATTTTACATACAGCAAGACTAAAAATATGCTAGTAAGCATGCACTGATACAGGATACTGTAACAGATCCAAAGAGCTACATGTCAAATGCAGACACCAAATGCTAATAAAGACTCCCATGAAAGCCACAAAAGAAGTTAATGCTTTAAAAGTAGCTATCAACGGTAGGAAATACTTAGATAATAAGGGAGAGTTACACAGCTAGATTAGGACTTTAAACATTCCAAAGAGATAATTTACTTTCTATGTATTAAAATCCTATTAGATAGGAAATTAACAGAAAAGCAGAGAGAATTCTAAATCTCAAAAACAAAGCACTGCAGAGCATGCTAATTAGCACTGAATTAAGAGGAACTGCTGGGCAATCTGACAAAAGAATGTGGTGAAGTTTCTTGTGGCTGTGTTTTTCACTGTGCTGAAACAACCAAGTGAAAGAGTGGCCCAATGGAAAGGAAAGGACAGACTTTCTCTCCCTGGAGATGGAAAGAAAGGTCCTAAAAACACACAGCAGTGTTTACTCACTGGCTGAGCCAGAGTAAATCAAATTTATAGGGCTAGTCTTCCTTTCTGGAGCAAATTGTCATCTCACAAGATGACAGATGATAAGGGAACCTTTATTATCCCTTAATTTTCTGAGTGGTTCTCAGAGTAGGACCTTTGCAATACATGCATTCCCCTGAATTCAAAGATCCCAGAACAGCCTTAGGACCAGTCTGTCCCTGGGGGAATTAATGAGAAGTACATGGGGAACGGAATTTAATGGCAGATGACAGTGTGAAACTGAATGCTCCAATTCCTTTTTTGATCTGATATGATGACTAAAGCAAGCAGTGTCAAACAAGAGAACAGAGAACTCAAACTGCAACAGGCAAACCGTGGGAAAGAGAGGACCCAAACAAGGTGCAGTAGTGTTTCCAGATTTTAACAGTAAAAACCAAAAGGACCTAAATACCTGGCTCTTTAAAAGTGTAGGCAGAGAGTTGAATATTATATTTATAATAATACTACCAAGAAACCAAAACTTGTCTTGCACATGACAACTGAACTTAGAAAATATCATTTGGTGAGATCAGGGTTACAGGGAGAAGAACAAAGAAGTAAGATTGGGCAAGGTCTTTGCACAGTTTTCCTTCTTAGGGTCTCAGGTAGCATAAGAAGAATAACAAGTTAAAAAAAAATCCTGAACTTTCAGGATAATCAAAATAAAAATAAAACCTATAGTCTGACAAGTATTCAGGGAAGTTGGTGGCATCAGTAATGACCCATGAGAGGAACTGCAGGTTCCAGGTTCCATTTCCCTATGACAGTGCTGGAGAACGGTCCTTCACCCACCCCTCATTCAGTAACAAGCTGCTAAAAACATCTGTAGAGAACAGTTTTCAGTTCACAACAGAACTACATACGCTACCTTCTGAACGCCTCCCTACTATTCCTTTGTCTTAGAAAATATAAGGATTCTGGAGAACATGAGGTTAGAACTCATCTGACTCAGTCTCTTCTTAGGAGATAAGGCTCCCAATTACCTCTTCAAGCATTTTTCTTCCTTTAAAATCAAATGACAAGGAAGATCTGTCACATAAGATCTCTTCTAAGAAGTTTGATAACACAGGGAAGATTGTTCCATGCAGGGTCTCAGCTTCAGCATTTGCCTGTTTCAGCTGTTCAGACTAATGTTTTCAGAGATTTACTTTAGAATCCAACACAACAGCTTTCCATTAGTGTGTGGGGGACTTAACTTGGGTTATAGTGTGATGTTAGAGTAGTTTGAACAGTTTAGAACAATGCTTGGCAATTTAGAACAATGCTGGTAGGCTGCCTGCCTCACCCTGCAAGTTTCAAGCACAAGCAAGACAGATTCAGCTCCTGATCTTTCCCTGAATCAGGAGTGGATCTCTGCACTAAATGCATCATAAATATTTAATGTATGTTAGCATTTGGAGTATAAGAATACTCCCAGGAACCCGACTAAAAGTTTTGTAATGGAGTTCTCATTCATCAACATATATGAACACTTAGGTTCCAATTTCTTGGACCATTAATCCAAGTTTTTTCAACAAGTTATGCAAAAAGGTTACCAGGAAAAAGTAATTTATTGAATGATTTTTGCTTACTAACTTTTTAAAAATAGAAACAATTTCAGCACATGAATTACATGCCAATAAAGCAATATACTTGAATAATTCTCCAGTCACATATTGGAAGAAAATAATTTCAGCTTAAAGAAACATGGAAGATTTCTTTACTCTTTAACTCTCACTGAATTTAGCTAAATGACAATGATGCCCTTGCTCAAAGTCTAAATTATACTTTCATCTATAATTCTGTATATTCCATCCCAGGACTGCACTGTTACACAGCAGATACTTCTCCTGGACCCTTCACTTCTCTTGGATAACACTGCTGCTAATTAGTCCAGCAATTGATTCAGCTCCACCAACTCATTAAGCATTGCAACAGCCATGACTGGTCCACCCCCAGGGCTAATAATAAGCAACAAAATCGTTTAACTGGTTATAGGTGAGGTTTTGCTGCAAGGAGAGCTACCTTCAAAAGCTCTATTCAAAAGCTGCCCCGTGGGGCAGTGGCCACAGAGCAAACGCAGCAAGAGAAGTTTGCCTGGAACCTCCACTGCAGTTCTTGGAAGGATCTGCAGCACTACACCCCAATTTCTGTGCTTCTGTTGTTCTTCTCTAAAGCAGGGATAACAAGTATTTCTCCTTTTCTCTGAGTGCTGACATGACCTTTCATGCATTTTTCATTTCTCAATACTTGTAGTTACTGAATGACCAGTTCCTGGTGCAGTGAAACTCAGGTGTAATGGGGTGAGAAAGTCTGATGCTTCACGTTATGAACTGATGCTTCAAAATCAGAAAGTACAGCAAGAATTGTTCTGGCAGAAGAAGGAAGGAGAATGGAAGCTTCTTATATGGTGGAATTTTCTTATACCAAACAAGTCACATGGTTAGAGGTTGGCACATTTCTGTTCCATGAGAGAAGCAGCTTTTTCAGACTGGCACTCTTTTTTTAAAAAACAAATTTTCTCATTTATACAGCTACACATTGGAAATAGTTCCAATAAATATTTGGGCCGCTGTAGGAGTTCTCAAAGAGCCTTTGTAAGAGGCATTCCCTGCTCAGACCAGGAATGGAAAACAAAACAGAGAGCTGAATCTTTAATATGTTTGGCAAGAGGCTGTTTAAATGAAAGCCAACTCTGACAGTGCAAATGGAGACTACTGTTGGAACATGTCAAATATTTACAACAAAACTAGGCTGCCTCCCTCCTAATTGCAGTAGAAAACCTGGCACAGAGAAGAACATCCTGCCATGAAATCCTTCTTATGGAACTTTTGAAATCACTTCAAAGGGAAAACATTACATTAAAAAGACAGAAAGATACTCTGAAATTCTCTAGCAGCCACATCTCTGTTGGTTTAGCCTTTACAAACTAAAGAAGTTGATGATTCTATTAGCTTCTGCACCACCTTCTCCATTTTTTCCTATATTGTGTAAGAGCAGCTGATAAAAAATAGCGGGTTAGATAACTAGAGAAATGCTCTGTCTAGCAAAGCATCACAAGATATTTATGGTTCAAGAAGGTGTGGATGAATACATCCTGTTACATCAATTCAAAATAAACCTCTCTGTCTTACATCACTCAGCTCATTACTCATAATGTAACTCTATTGCAACTTGCTCTGCTTTTGAGAAAAATTCCTTTGCAGCTTACCTTAGCCAGGAAATTTCATAAATTCTGACTGACCTTGCTCTTTAGTCATTATTTACTCTTTTTTTAATTACAGTAAGTTATTCGCTGCATTTCTGTACTTTTTACAAATCTACTATCTATTTCCAATTTCTCAGATATCGGAAAGCATTCAGCAATATTTGTGCAATGCCCTCTTCACTGTATGTGTTCTTCAAAGCAGCCAGCTACTGACATTCACACAGTAAATCAAAAAGCAGATTTATTTTCAGAAAGACATCGTAAATGAGCTAGTCAGCACGATGCTAAGTTTTAATATAATTAAAGATTTAACAGATACTTAATTGGAACCACTGCTCAATCCCAATGCACTTTCGGCAAATGTGGACAGCAGCCTGGAAAATTCAAGCCCAGTCCTTTATGTGGCTATGTTGGTGCCCTTAGAGCATGAGGGAGGTTGGGAAGGATTTGTGGGTGTGCAAGGCTTTGCCACACACGTCCTTGTGCTAGCAGGGCTGAGCTGGCTCTGCCACAGGACTGAGCTGTCAGCCACACACACGTCCTGTGGGGACAGCTCACAGTCTGGCAGCAGCTGCTTTTCTCCAGCTTTGACTTGTCCAGGCTCAGTTCAGCCCCAGCTGTGCCCCACAGTGTTTTGGGAAGCCTGGTGGCAGGGGGAGCTCACTCCTGGCTGCAAAGGATGTCACACACACCTATATGCACAAAGGACAAGGATCAGGATGCAGCTCACGCTCCCTTGCAGCCTTTCACTCCCTCCTGATCGCACCCTGCAGATTTGTAAAGGCTGAAAGTTCATGAAGGGATGGAAATGTTTAAGGCTAAGGAGAAAATCGAGAACAAGGATCCTGCCATCCCTTCCATGTTTACACTTTGTCAGCTCCACTCAAACACGAGCTGTGGGACTCAACACAACTACTGCATGAAGTGCAAGAGGCTGAGCTCTCCAGATGAGATAAATGGTCTAATTACTGCTAGGAGGAGGTGCAGCAGAACTGGCAGAGGCTGTGACATAGCTTGTTCTGGAAGAACAGATTGGATTTTCTCACTAGGCTTACAAAGGGTCAGCCTGTTTTCCGAGAACAGGGTGAGCCAGCATTCCTAGGACAAGTGCAAGTATCGCCTGTGAGCACTGCCGACAGCATCTATGGAACACCTGCTATTGATAGAGAAGCAAAACAAAACCTCACAGATGTCCATTTTCCTAGCATTAAGTTACTAATTTTAGCAGGAAACAAAGACACCCTTTCCAGTCATCACTGGGAATTCTTGTCACATCAGACTATGAATCTGTGAGAGTTGAACAAAATGCTTCAGGAGAGTAACGTACATCAAGAAGTGGGTATTTTTAATTTAAGACTCTGAACTTCCAGGAAAAAGAAGTCAGCGTGATTTGAGGCATCTTTTTCATAAACCTTTTAGCCCTTCCTCAAAACGACATGTAACAGTTGAAATAAAGGGCTTTTTTGTATGTCATCATGACAATCAAGCCCATTTTCACAATTTGAGAAGGGGAAAAGCGAAAGAAGTATCATAATGTCTCACTTGTTATAGCAAAAAAAAAAAAAAAAAAAAAGAAAAGGTTGACAGCCACAATATTTTGCCTCTCACTCCAAAATGAACTAAAACTATTAATTGATGGGTATCTTTATGAGCTGTCTGTGCACTTGAAATTCTTTAAATTCTGACTGGCTGGCAGAGAATGTTCACCCAAGCTAGCATCAATGTATCTAAACTTTATTCTTATACCTACTACTGGTCACTGCCAGAGGAAGGATATTGGATATAACATTTAGATGACTTTGCATTCCTAAAATCCAAAGTAAGATGAAACTTACTTGGCCCCTCCTTTTCTTTGTCCCGCTACAAAAAGCACTAAGGCAAGCTAAATCCTCCAGGTTTTGCTTATATTTACATGTGCATAGTGAAAGAAATTTAATTAAGTCAGCTGAAGTATAAAAAGCAAGGAAGTCTGTTGTCTTTCTTGTTACTGCAGCTTTTTTCAGCAGGAGATTAAAATACCTGCTAACAAGAAAGCACTTCACATAAGTACTATGTCTGGTTTATTGTCTAAAACAGGACTTCTTGTTGTGAATGTAATTTTTACTGTATTTAAAAATACATTTTAGTGTTCTGACTGGTGCTAGCACTGTTATGGGAGAAGTTCCTAATGTAGCTATAACTCAACCTCTGCAACCAGATCTCATCACTATGCCAATCAACATTCCTTTTTTTATTTTCTTTTTTATATCATTAAATGTGATATTCATTCCCATTGTCCCAAAGAAGCTTTCCTAGGACTGCTTCAGAAGAAAGACAGGTGTAAAAGCTGGGTACTGAAGTTGTGATTTGCTGAAGTTGAAGGCAGAATGTCAGGGAGCAGGTGATGTTTAGAATAAGGTAAATTATCTGGGCCTTTGAATTCACACACTGATGTGTTCAGGATTCAGCATCAGATTTTATCTTAACTGCAGGATTTCCAGAAAAGTATTGTGTACATTATCATATTATCCTGGAGGGATGGTACTACTGGACATCCATTATCCTTTTTCTCAAAAGCTTCCTCATAATTTTTCTGGGTTTTTTTTTTTTTTTTTTTTTTTTTTCCCCTAGTGATATTTCTAGGAATTGCACTACCAGCTGATATTGCTTCAGGCTGCACAGAGGATTTGTACATACCCACTGCCAAGCAGTTGGGAAGCCACTGTAGGAACACTATTCTATCATGTATTTGTAGGTAAGTAATTCTTAGAAAAAATACCCTCAGTTATGACTCATTCTTTCCTTAATAGGTACAGCATTATTACAAATTACAGCTCTCACAATGTGTGAGACCCAGCTAGTGCACTATAATTACAAATGAAAGCTAATGATTCTTCTAATCTTTGGCTTTTTTGTATGGTATCATCCTATTTAAGATCATCAGAAAAGTAATAACATCATGAATAAGAGGCAGAGCTACATCCATCATTTTAAGAGAGGCCTCTTTCCCTCTTCTGTTTTACTGAAGGCAAGAGAGATAAGATGAAAGAAAAAACTAAGTTTCATTTCATATCTTAAGATAGCCAAGAGTTGCCAAGCCTGTTCCCTGCCAACGTGGAGGAAACACTGTCAGGTAACAAAACCTTAAGGCTTTGTCTGATGTCCTCACTGCAGGAAACACCAGAGCTGCAGAGCTGTGAATCACAGCCGTGTGTGCGGCCAAAGGCTGAAGTGCCCAAGATGCCACAGGTACAACACAAATGCCAGTCACTACCCAGCCAAGGGGGACTCACCCTCAGCTCTTGAATTTGGTCAGTCCTTATGATTTTTGAAACTTCTAAGCCACTAATAAAGCCAACCCAAACTTACAGTTCCCAAAGCTCAACCCAAATAGCAATCCAAAAGAGAGATTAAAATCCAAGCCTACCTAATAGGGAAGGACCCTTTTAAATACCCCTTTCCTTCAACTCCTGCTCCATATCAGGACTAACCCATATAATAGGTGTCTAACCCAGCATGAGATGAATCTCACATTCTTGCCCAGCACTGACTCCTCAAGAGGCACATGTGCCAGTGCCTGATCATTGCACTGTTCTTTAAATGCCTTGTAACACCACCCAGTATAATCTCCTCTGTAATTTTTCCAGGCACTGAAGTTAGACTAGCAGGTCTATGCTTTCCTAGGTCTTTCCTCACACCCTTCTTGCAAGTTAGAATATCATTGGCCACCTTCCAGCCAGCAGGAACTTCCACAAGCTCCCAAGGCCTTTGGTAGATGGTGAAGAGGGTTCCTGCCTTGAGATCCATAGAACCTGCAGTGCTCTGTTATGAGTTCCATCAGGCTCCATGGACTTGTGAATATTGATCTGGTCCCTTACAGTTTCAATGTCCACAAATAGAAAGTCTTGGACGCTAGATCCTCTGACTCAGGGGACCTAGCAGCCCAGTCCTATCCACATTCCTAAAGACTGAGCCAAAACAAGAATTAAAAGCCTCCACTTATTCTCCATCCTTAGGTGTGTGTGGCTCTGGGTGTGAGAGATGCCACTTGTGTAGGCCTGCCAGCTGTACCAAACTGCTCACTCCTCACACATCTTTTTATACACAATGGAATTATTATGAAATACAACATTGTGAGAAAAAAGTCTGATGGACATCACACCTTTACTCATGCCATAACCATAGACTGTCACAATGTAGGAAATTACTCACAGTCACGTAAAATAGCCCCACTAGGGACAAATGAAATGGTAATTGCATTTGATCAACTTTTATGTCCTTTGTAAGAGTTACAATTTCAAGATCAATCAAGACTAGATACATCCAACAGGATATTTCAATACATTTTTGATTCATGCTTTTCAAGTTTCCTGTTACTGTCACATTCAGAAGAGACCACCACTGTTCTGCAGACAATGTGATCTATCTTAAAAGGCTTCAGCTTTGCTTCATACATCTTTATATGTTCACAAGCTGAAACTCTACTAATTAAAAATCCTTTATTCAATCTGTGTAGCAAATGAGACACACAAAACCTCTCAAGATTACCCTGTAATGCAGGACCAGCAAACATTTTCTAGCACTGACTGCCTTCTAAAACCGCAAGTTCTCCTCCCTTCTTCTCACTGCCCAGACACAGTTTCATCCCCTCATTTCTGTGTCAGGGAAATGTGGTGACACAGACCAACACAAACTTGGGGTAGATTCCACTAGACAGCCTCAATCTGCATGACAACTGCACTGACTGAAGATATTTCATAAAATACAATTATGAGTTCAGCATAAACATAAAAAAAGTCAAGGTCGTGTTGCCTGATTTGCCTGTGACAATCCATTTTATTTATTGGAATGAATCTCCCCATGCACTACACTGAAATTGAAATATTCACATAGGAAATACTTGAAAACATTATAAAAATTGTTAAAATAATGGCAATAGATAATGTGCCTTGGCCCTAATACCTTCAACCATTTAAATACTCACTTGATTGAAGATTTTGGGACCAAGGCATTTAAAAAGATATTTAAAAACTGGTAAGAGAAACCTAGACAAGATTTCAGAAAATAAAATACCATAGTGAATAATGCATGGGAAGATTTGCTGCATTCAAAGTTTTTTTAGTATAATAGTACATATGAGTTCACAATCTCCCTTCTCTGACTGACTCATTTAGCTTCTGAGGTCTGACTAATCACCACTAAATCTCTTGGTACTGGTTAAGGAAATCTCTACTAAGTAGAACATTTGTTAACATTGTTCCCAATAAGCTGCAGCCATTACTGCTCACTCACATTAAGCTACAGCCATTCCCTGGCACATGTCCTAGTAAAATAGCCATCCCAACTCATTACATCTCCCATTAAAAGAATAAATAATATATTCACTATTGAAATCAGATCAAAATATTGAAAGATTCATAAAAATCCTCCCACCTCATTTGGGAAAGAGGAGATTGACATCATATCATTTTTAGTTATTGCAAGTCTTTTTCTAGCAGCACATCAGTGTCACAGCTAAATTATGATATTCCAGAAATGCCAGCCTTCATAACCACAAAAGTGACCACAATTTCAATAAACTGAAAGGACACATCAAGAGCTACCTAACATCAGGATGGAAGGAATAGGGCATTAGCCTTCCATTTCTTCTCCACTCCTTCTCTGCCATTAGCTGCCTGTTTGCATTTCAAGATCAGTTAAAGTGAGGTTAGCAGCTTGTGTTTAACAGTATTTTAGTGGTCTTCAATTCCATTTCACAGTCAGATCTCTAATACATTTGATCTACATAAGTCAATTATTTGGGTGGCAACGGCCATGGTGGCTCAGGCAGCAGTCACCCAGTTTCTAAGGTTTGAGCAGACACCTGGCACAGATTCATAAGACACAGCCCTGCAGCTGGACCTCCAGCACTCTGATCTCTCACAGTGCAGTGCTCCCTGCTCCCTCAGCAGCAAACAGGATGCAGGAGCCAGCACCTGTAACCAGAAAGGCTGGAACACCTTGGCAGAGCACATCCTGGTCAAAGCCACAGGAAAACAATGGCTTTGGACTGCACTCCTCCAACATTGACAAAGCTTGTTTTCTGAAACAAGTGCCGTTGCATTGGGCACTTGGAAGCAATAATCAGGGTATAAAAATTTACAAATGACTATGAATTTTCAGTCTGAGCTTTCCATTAGGATTAATTGTAAGCAGTGTAATAGTCATAAAGCAGCCCCAGAGAGAAATCATCTCTGAAATTAATTGTGCCATTTGACTAATAAAATAATGTATATTTCCATTAACAAAGCTGAACACAAACAGAATTGATTTTCAGCTTTCTTTGATGCAAACACAGCTTATTATCTTGATTAATCCTTCTCCAGGCTTTGTTTCTGGAAGACATTTATCTCAAGTAAAGCCACACACAAGCAGTATTTTTACCTTTATAGCCTCAGATATGATGTAAGATCCAAGACCTGACCCAAGAACGTATTCATGTTACCAGTGCTAAAATCACCTTGGAAGCAGATCCCTGTTATTGAAGTGGCTGCATCAGCCCCGGGGCTCAGTACTAAAGAGCATCCGTGTGTAGCACATGGCCCGGATGCTCTGATCCGTGCCTGACCTGGAGGGAAGCATTCCATGCCACTGGGCACCCCCAGGCACTCCGGGACTCACCATTCCCTTCTCACCTTGAAAACTCGCCTATCCTCACAGCCCTCTCACAATTAACCTGCTAAAAAGGTTTCCAAAGTGACATCTGTCCTGTGATTCCGAATACTCTGTGATCTTCCCTCACCTCCGTACTGAGTGCCCTGGCTGGGGCTGCGGGCATCGCTCAGCCGGGCCGGGACCCCTGGGAAAGGGCATTTCAGAGCCGGTAAAACCCACACAGAGCTTGTGCCAAACCCTTCAGAAGTGCAGAACCATCCCGAAATTGATAATTAGGCTGAAATACTTCCCTCTGGTGGCGGAGTCTATTTCAGCCTATAGAAATAAGTGCTTTTTAAAATTCTTCTACTTGAAAATCCAAAACAGACGTTTAATTAACTGTAGAAACAGCCAATAACGTCCAAAATGGAGTCTGATCATGGTCTCCATCCTTTTGCTTTCTACGTAGTAAAGTGCACATGAACATAAAAATCTTGAAAGTGGAGAAAATAACATCCAAAATCAGCAGGAACAAAACCTACATTGAAGTGCTTTCGTAAATCAAATTTTGAATCAAATAGCACACTGTTTAATTAAAGAACTTCATTTGCATTTCCACCTTTCACTGCATTTACAGCACATTGCTTAGTTATATTTTCTAATCATGACAAGAGACGCAAAAATCTCACTCACTACTTCTACACCTTAATTTGCAAAAAACCTTTACAGTTTCCATAACTATTCACTGAAAAATAACTGAAACACTGGAGATGCAGGAATATCCTTTGTGTATTTTCCAAACACACATTTTTCAAATTAGAATTTTTCTAAATTCCATTCAGACTCATTATGAAAACAGAACAGCATAGTGGGAAGCACAGTAGCACAGTTTGGATGAGGAACAGGTAATCCATATTACAAAAGGTAAGTATGGGACTATTAGAGTAAATGTCACAAATCTGCATGTGAAGTACCACAGTGCCACAGTGATAAACAGGCTGAATATATTTTCTTTACCTTAAACAGTATTTGAAGATACTGCAAACTGTTCATTAATTTAGAACAAATTTTGTTTCCAGCAACTTGCCTTTAAAATCAGCCAGTGCTTATTCAGCAGTAATGATGTTCTCCTTTTAGAAATTGCACAGAGCAGCAATTCCATCATTAAACTGAATCATAAATGAATTACCTCAGTTTTTTTTCCTGCACAACTTGGCTTTGACTGTGATTGTAAAGGTTCTCTCATCATTTAAATATGCAGCTTTAACAAATAAGTCTTCTTGTGCTCTGTTAATCTCCTCGCTCTTTCAAGTTTTTGAAGCCAGCCAGAGGAAGCTCCATGCAATTGCTGAGCAGATGAGAAGAGAATCCCTCTGCAGGTAGTTCTGCCCACCAAGGATGACTTCATACTGCTTCAGGCCAGAATGTCCTTTACATTACATACTTCTATTTTGTGTGTATTCCACCACTTTATCCCTAGAGGTGACCTAAAGGACTTCATACGCTCAAATATATGGAAATCATGATCCATTTAATCCCCTCTTGAAATTTTTTTGACAGATGCAGAGGAAAACAAGGGCACAAATACACAAGGGTCTGCACTTCCAGTAAAAGCACTTCTAAAACACTGTCTGCTCTTATCTGAGTGGCTGGGTGGGTGGTTTCTCACTCACTGCACTACAAAGCAAATTTGTTTGAATGCATCTATTGTGGAGGCTGCCTGTTCTCCACTGGGTTCTCTCTGGGGCACCACCTTTTATTCTTATTAGTGAAGAGAAGCCATTGGGAGTTATTTAATCCCAGACGTTAGTCTTGAAAACTGTTTGTTTTGGGGGCATTTGGTTTAAGACACATAACAAAAGCAGTAGACTGTCTTGGAAGGAGAAACAAATTCTCATGTAGTTTTATCAAACATGACAAATAAGCATCTCTGAATCCTTTACTTCATTTCAATTTCAGAGGCAAATGAAGAGAGAAATCTAAAATTTATAATCCTGACTTTTCTTCCATCTCATAACCAGGGGAAAGAATTAAGTTAACACCAATCAAGATTGTTGTCAATAAGCAGATTTAAACCAACAATGAAAGGAAATGCATTGTGAAAGTGTTGAATGAGAGCATAATTTCCCAAACACTACTAGCAATCAGAATTTAAATATCTTTTCACCCGTAGTCTTCAAAGCAGTTCACCGAGTATTATTTTGACCTTTGTGTTATGGGTAAGGCAATTAAGGCATAGAGTAAAAACCTCAGAAGGTTCTTGATAGTTCTGCTTCAAAATTTTTATCAGGAAAAAAAATTGCATTTTTTCCAGTGAAAAGCTGAAATTAAAACCCTTTGCGTTATAGAGGTGCGGACAAAATGGCCAAATAAGTAGAATGTAACAGAAAGAAAATGGAAATTACTATAGATCTCTTAAACTACCTCCAGCTCAACCTCTGACTAGAAATTTTGGTAAATGCCTAGGTCTAAATTGACTCTCATTGCTTATATCCATTTAGAATTTCTGTTTATACAGCTTCCAGAGCAGTCTATAGAAGATTTATAACAATTCTGAAGCTCTTATTTACAACATTACTCAAATCTACAGAGTCACAGACATGCAGTGGTACAGTGCCTATAAAACTCATTCAACACTATTCATGTAGTAGAGAGTAGAGCCAGGAAACACCGAGGTTTCCTTGCATTTAAGGAATTTTCTGAAATTTAGACTGTAATATTTTTGGGTTTTGCTTTCCTCCATAGATTCCTATGTAGATTTCTTAAGGTAAACTTATCTGAGCTCCCATAATCCTTTAACTCTACAATACAGTGTTGTCAAGGAACATTATTTTTCCTGAACAGCTTCACAACCAGCAGTGACAGCAAAGATGATATTTGCTTTACATAACATAAATAGCTTTTTTCCTCTTCATTTATGAATGTAGTACAGGTCCAGGACATCAACTTTATTTCAATTCTCTTACTCTCTCAAACAGAATTGATAGCAAAGCTGTTTTCCCATGAGAAAAACCTGAGCTTTATATTTCACCTGGACATTTTTCTATCTCCTATGATAATTAGCTCATTTGTCTCAGCTGTGAAAATTAACTGTTTAAACTCACTCTCCTGACTTCATGCTCACCCAGGCGAGCAGCATTGTAGAAGGTCATGGCTTGGTTGTAACTATACTTGTAACGAGCCCTTATAAAGGGAAGGAAAAGAGAAGAGGAGTTGCCATAGCCGTGACACTTGCTACAAACTTCTGACTTAAATCCACCATTGCCTTCCCCTCAGACTTGCACTAAGCGCTCTCTGCCAACCCTTAAACCTCAAGAAAACAGGCTTTAGAAAGCACGGGTCATCACTTGCATTGGAGTGGTGCTTAGAGACCTCCTCAGGCAACAAAGACTGTAAAACTGATGCTGCACATATAAGAAATAAAATTTAGAGCAGATAAAAGGAGGGGATGGAAAACAGATACTCATTTTAAAGCTGGAAAACTGTCTGTGCAAGATTAAATTTTTTTTCCCCAAGGTCAGTACTTGAGACTGGTAAGTTGAAAACCTGACTATTTGTGTTCCATGCTAGCCATTAAGCACTGTAAAAAGCCATTCTTACACTATTTTTGGAGAACGATTCCCAATATCTATTTGACTTTGCACATGTGAAGTGGAGGAATAACATATGTGATGTGAATAAATACAGCTTTATTTTGAGATGCCAGAAATGATGGCTTAGGTATTAAGCAAATTTAATAATCATGTGCCAGAATCAGAGTCAGTCAGAAAATTTCTCTTTGAAGTTGAAAGTAATACCAACAGGTAAGCTCTGCTCCTCTCCCCAGGCAATATCCAGGTATCTTGGGATATCAAGGAAAGCTAAGTAGGAAGACAGCTATTGGAATTACCACAGAGGTGTATTTACGTCAACAGTGATATTTCATGGGCAATAACTTTACCTGTAAATATGTGATGGGTCCACTTTTCCTTGTAGGAAAATGGACAAGCAACAGCATCTCACCACAGATCTTCAACTCAAGTGATTTGGACAACATGAAGTTGCCTCTTATTAAATGTGGAGCTAAAGCAGAAATTCATTTTATCATATGATCTAAATGTGCTCAGGTAATCATTACTATTGCACCTGAGCATCACACACACCCCAACAGGTATACCTGGAGCATAACAAAAATCATGCACCTCATATTGTAGAAAGGGATAGACACCCCAAATATCCTCTCACTGCAAGACTGAGCTAGATTTCATTTATTTAATCCTCATTCTCACCCTAATTCTGCCACCTATGAGAAAATGAGTAGTTCGCAAAAGGAAATCATTCAGTCCCCTCCCCAGCGCCATAATTTTTCATGCAGTAGGCTGACTATAACAAGATATCAAATCCTAAAGACTTATCAGTTACACTGATACAGATCCATCTGGAACTCCATGTGACTGTGAGGAAAATGAGCTCTCATTTAACAGAGCTTTTAGCTCATGCATTTCTACAAGATTTGTGGAGGGTAGAGTATTGCTTGAATTGAACTGAAAATTAAACCAACATCTAATTACAAAGCACTGGATCAAAACTGTCACATTGTTCTTACACATCATTGAGTTACTCATGGCCTTCTAAAGAGCAAACTCCATACCAAAGCACATTGCTGTGACAAGTGAAACCACAGGGGACAGAAAATACAATCCAGAGGACAGATATAACTATAGCTAAAGAAAAACTTCTTGCTTAGCTCAATGTTCAGCTCTTCAGTCAGATTCTACGTTACCAGATTATTGGAGAAAATGTAATTTGGGAATATAAAATCAATTATTTTTGAGCCAGATATGAAAAGCGTACTGAGCTTTCATTGAAGATTCCCATTCCCAATCTTGTTGCAATGCCCATCAAATATTTCTACAAATACAAATCTTAAAAATATTTTATCTAGTAAATGAGTCATTCAAGAAATCATTTATTCTAGAACACAACTAAAATGTAAACAATTCATTCAAAATGCCTTGAATTGCTTGAAAATATTCCATGAGAACATCTATTGATTTAAAACTTGACTCTAGGTAACTGCTTTCTGCCAAAATAAATGTCAAAACTTGTACAGATTCATTCAAAATGCAAAATTCAGAATTTTATCATCTGTGTCCTGATAAACACTTTATTCACAGAGAATATGTATCACTGATTGGCAATACATAACCAGGGAGGTCCTTCTTATTTAAGTTAGTTATGTCTTATATTCAATACCAAATACAGATTTTTAAAAATTATTATTATTATAGTTAACTAATTAGCAGTCTTTTTAGTTCTGTGCAATTAAATATCTTTTTCCTTGTTCCTGCTAAAATGAACAGAAATTTGGTGTAAGTGAGAAGAGAAGCAGCATTAAGGAAACATTGCATTGCTGAAAGAGAAGCAATCAGAATAATGGATACAAGCTCTCCTATTAATAGATAACAGCACCAGATAGAATGCGAGATAGAACTTACAGCCAGAGACTGTAATTACAGAAATACTGCTGGCATATTTAAAGTGTGGTAGCTGCCAGAGCGATTGCTTACCAAAGGTCCAAAATACAGAAGAAAATCCATTCCTGGATGCTTTTTCTCTCTCTCCTATCATATTACTGTATCTAATCTAGGATTCTTAGGAGATTAGAGTTTTCAGAGCTGTCTTCTGGGATGGGTAGATACAACAAATATCCTTCAGAGTACAACTTGGTATTTCTGTCACAGGATTTACTGCAGCTGGCTTTGCAGCCAAGGTATGTTTTTCAGACATCTATTTGTTCTCTCCTCATCAATATTAAAATATTGAGAGTGGTTAAATAGAACAAAGGAAAAACAGCCAGAAAATCTGTATGATTTAATTAAAGAAAGAAATAAAAGGGATTATAGCCACCAAAGGAAGCTTAAATGAAAAATTTACTGCCTCTGGAAGTAACTCCCTGTGGAAGGTAATAAAATACCTGGCACTTGGGGTTCCTAGTGAAATGAATCATATCTTCACCACACAACTCTTCCACAAGCCTCTGAATAAAATCACTTCTTCCAACAGCTGCAACTGGATCTTGTTTTAGGGTGAATAATATTTCTCTAATATTTATCTCATCTTTCTATTGATACATGAGGCCTGTCTAGACTATGTCTGCCAAAATTCTGGCTTCAATTTCCTCTTGATTTTCTAAGTCACTGATTACAGCAAAAACCCTGGATTTTCATGCTCTCTGAGGTGCAGGTAGACTGGGCTACTCTTGTTAATACTCATCCAGGAAGCATTTATAATTTCATGATATTCAATTATAGTTCTTCATTGGCTTAGAATAAAGAAAAAAGTAAATATTAATGTTACTCAAATTAGGCCATGGAATTAAAATCAAAAGTTAAAATGAGGAAGGGGGGAAATTAGCTGCATGACTATTTCTAATTTAAAATTAGACACTGCACAAGGGTGTAAAAAGATTTGATTAAAGCATTTGATTCATTGACAACATGCTTCCAGACATTTTTATACATTTTATAGTTATTTTGGAATCCTGGTACTTTACAACTTTCTACTACAAAAGTTTCCCAATTAAAACAGAAAAAAATATAGTTCTCTCACTTTCTAAGTGAATATACAATCTGAATGTCATAGTTTTTTTCCAAAATGGGTCTCTCTGGAATATAAAACTGTTGTGATTTTTCAGGGGAGTAAGAAGAATATACATAACATGGTATTTGTAGCTAACAATAGAATCCTCTGTTTTACATACAAAAACCAAGAAGGTTGCAGAAGAGTTATGGGCAGTATTTTTAAAAGAATGCTCACAGTTAGAACCTTCCTCTGACATTAAATATTTCTGCTAGTAAGAAGCTGTGGAACTATTTATCACAACCTACATGGTTTGCATATTAATGTTGCAATCACCAGAAATGCAGGGTATGTCTCAGCAAGGAGGGAACTGGGGCATGTCCAACACGGGGATGGCAAAATGTGATGTGTACAGGTTGAAAATTCCCACTGGGAAAGAGGGGAGTGTTCATTCCAACCACCTGCATGTACCTCACCTGTGCACCTACAATATATTCCCCAGACAGAAGTTGTGGCTCTTGCATTTGCAACAGCCTTCAAATACAGCGTTGAATTTCCTGCACCCTTTGGTGCTCCAAATCTCAATAAAATCCTGGATGGAAGAAGGAAAGCTGCACGTGCAAGGGATAGTACTTGGCAGTTCTTAAGCTATTTGTCAGGAATGGAGTGAGAGCAATAAAAACCAAGGAACTGGTAATGTCCTGTGCATTTGTAGCAAGTGCAGAATTGAAATGCCACCACGGGGACCTTCAGCGTGAGGAAATTTCATCAGGAGCCTCTCTGAACAAATGTGGATCTTTCAACAAGCTGGAATGCAGCCTATACCAAGACTCTCACTGCTTAGGTTCTTACAAGGAGTGAAAAAATACCTCAGCAAGTCAATCATAATATGATCTCCTGTCTTGGATCTGAAAAAAGAGATAAAATCCTCTACAGAGGTGGATCTCAGGAGCAGGAGAAAACTCACTCTTCCTCCTTCCTTTAACAGTGATTTAATTTGTTGTAGTCCCATAAATTTTATCACTTAGCAATTTTGTCTTTCTGAAATAGAAAGAAATATGATAATTTAATTTCAAAATAAATTATATAAAGGGTATTCAAGAAGGATCTCAAAGATAGGCCAAAATAATATTAACAGCAGCAGCTAAATTAGACTTGACTTCATTTTTGTTTCATTTTAAGCTTGGTCACCTATCTAGGCAGCTGACTTGTAAGATCTGGAATTCAATTGGCTGAACTTAGGAAGGGTTAATGATCTTTTCTTGTGTTCCAGAGACTTATTTGTATGGATTTCTTGCTTTCTGTTTTTCTGCCCTTTCAAATATTACTTAGAAATTATAAGCACAGGCTGACTGTCTAAAACAGATGGCAAAAGTCAGAGATTTTCTATTCTCTCAGGAAGACACAGGTGTGGCATCAAATTAAAATCTCCACCAAGAGATAATATTGTCACTAAAAGGATTCATAAATACTTTATTAAAAAGACCAAGACATCATTGGCATAGCAATACTGTGGGTCATGTGCAGATCTTTTCTTTTAAAAAAATTAATACACCCACACTCAATTTTCATATCGGTATCATAGGAAACGCCTGCTTTATCTTTCTAGGGGAAATCCGACTTGCACAAAGCAGCCCTGCCTATGCTCAAGTACTCCGTGGCAATGCATTAAAATCTATTTAAATGGGAGTGTTACTTGATGTTTCAAAATTTATGAAGGTTTTTACTTGGTTCCTCAATTTTTCCTTTCTCCCTATGCAGAGCAGGGAGGTAAATAACTCTCCTCTGGGGTATCAATGTACAACCACTCCTTAGGACAGAGATCAGAGCAGAGGGCACGTTGTAGTTGTGCTGAATTTTAGCCATTACAAGTACTTCTTTCTCAGTTTTAATGAGCAGATTCATGTCCTCATACCATTGTTCTGGTATAAAGGCCTGAACATAAGCAAACAAAAGATAAAGAAACAAAGTGCAATCAAAACTCAGCAGTTTAAAGCAGCCAGTCTGCCTTGTTTTCCATTGCAATTTATTTTATTGCCTTGTGTACTAACACTAAACCACAGCATCATTCAGCTCAAAGGGTGAATTTGGGATCTGTTCTACTTTCAATGTTGTCCCCAGTGCCCTGCAATTACAGAAACACCTGGTTTGAATAGTTTCTCTACACTCTACTGAAAAAATTCAGTGCCCAACAGACCAAACTTCCACCTCAGCCTGCAATATAAATAATGTATGTATAAGGCACTCAGATTTGTACAGGGCTGTGGGCTTCTCCTCTGTGTCCTCAGTTACCATATCCTTTGTGGAACAAATTAAAAGGGAAAATGAGATTTGCTAAACTTTTTTCTGACATTGCATGCAATAAACATTTCTTAAAAGAGATTGATTTGGAGGCTGGCCAAACCCTATCTGTTCTGGAGATCAGCCTGGAATTGTCTTCTGGGAATATGGTTGCTCTCATTCCTGACATAAAGCATCTGTCTATCACCTACCATCACTTGATGGCACTAGCATCAATTTTGCAGGTACTTCTGAAAAATAAAATGTGTTTTAATATTTCTCCACGATCTTCTTCTATTTGTGGAGTTCGTTTTTTTGAACACGTTTTACCCAGCGCTCATTTTGTGCCCCTCCTATGTGTGATTTTTATTTGCAGCACATTGTCAGCAAAATATATTCATATGTTAACATTGTAACACTCACAAAGACACAGAGTGCTATAAAGGTTTTTAAATGCACCTACAGCAAATCCAACATGAGGAGTTTGCCAAACGCTTCCAGATTGGTTATTCAGGAAGTCAGCCCTCACACTTAAAAGTTTTGAAATCTTGAATGATGCTCAGAGCAATTCAGAAGATGAGCCTTGCCACGTCACTACAATGACCTGCACACAAGGTTATTTCCTGCTGGGTCTGTCAGCAAGTTCAATAAATGTGCTAATCTGCATATGCAGCTATTTGACCTGTAGCTTCTACCATGCTTACGTCTATAAACCTCAGGGTACTCATCACCACAAAAAATTACTTTCCAGTCCCCATGAAGTTCTTCAGCCCCTTCATAAGTATTTTCACACTTCTGAGGTGACAAAAATATATATCATACACACACCATAACCTAGAAATTGGATCACAGGGTACTGGACCAAGACTAGAAGCTATTAACAGCAGAAATGGAAAAGTTTAGTCATGCTACTTTACCTCCCCTCTCACCTTACCGGCAAGAATTCACTCCATGGTCAGGAAAACTTCCTCTTAACTCCTGGCATGTGCACAGAGAATACATGAAATTGTGCCCAGAAACAACAGCCTTGCAAATACTGCTTGGCCGAGCTTATGAATTTACCTCTTCAGGAGCACCCACTAATCTGCAAACACAAACTCTTGTGTCCTCTTGAAGGAGAGCACTAATAAAAGGCGACAAATCCCACCTTCTCTATTTGAGAGGAAGGTTTCAAAGACCAACAACTTCATAGTCAAGGTAAATTCCTGGCGATTTATATGGGTACAGAAGTATATCCATGCAATATGATTCTAGTGTTATACTTACACAAATATTTTCCATTTTAGAAATTTTCATTAAAATCAGAAATTGCCACCTCCTGGTGCAGACTTGGTCTAAACAGTGCTCCTTGTTGCACTGTTTAAACTAAAAATCTATTAGTATTTTTATGAAACAACCATTTTCCAAGCCTGATTGGGTTGCTGCTGGAGGCCAAAGAAGTGGTGTATTTCTTGTTTCCTGTTCATATGAGTGCTAAATATCCTCTGTTTCAGATGCCCTGCATACATATTATTCCTAATCCTGGCACCATATTGCTTTGACTTTTCCAAAAACTGGGGAAATGCAGCAAAGTAATTATATTCAAAAGGAACAGAAACCACAGACTTGAGAAAATTTCTTTCTAAAGTACACATAAAAGTAACAAAGTCATCCTAGAACAAAATCCCACCTCAAGAATAACCATCACAAGCATCACAAAGAAAGATGCAAGAAACACAAAAAACCAGAGTAATGGAAAATATTTTTTTAATCGTTTCTTATATTCATCTTTTGGTTGTTGCTTAGCTCATTACATGAGACTTCACAAAACCAAAAATTCTCTGCCCAAAGGAGTGGGACATTTAAATTAATGTGAACCAACTTCTGTTAAATATGTCACTTGGGAGAAAGCTGAGTTTATTTATTATATGGATGCAAAAAAAAAAAAAANACAGATTTACATACTACGCACATGCGAAAGAAGAAATATAATTTCTTTTTTTTACTGTTATTCATTGCCTCCTTCACCATGGTTATTACTCTTCTTAATTGCCAATTAGATGGATTTGTTTTGATAATCTAAAGTTGCAAACCAAAAAATCAGTCCTCTCCAGAATTTTTTCACATTTAATTATTTTTTTACTACATTTAAATTTTTCACTTCTACTATAATTCCTTAAAGAGCCCCTTTTTCCTCTGAGGCAGCAAGAGAACAAGCCCACAATTTGCAGTGCCTTATATAATAGCTCCTACTGGAGGAATACATCTGGGGCCGAATTCTTAGCTATTGTGATTTCATGCATTAAAAATTACTCTTCGCATTTGGTTTTCTAAAAGATGGGACTGGGCACAGAGAGGTAAAAGAAAACTGACATTAGTATCTAAACTGACATTTAGCTTGGGTGGAAGTTAATGAGCTCCATCCTGTCAAAGCCTGAAATTGCCTGTGAGCTTTCCTAGAAGATGCTTCAACAAATGAATATGAATAATTTTGCAACAAAATAAAACATGAATAGAAATCTACTCCAGCTGCTTCTAAGACGGGTGGTTGGGAGGAAACAAATACATCAGGCTTGGCACATGTAAGAAAAGCAAGAAGTGTGGCTGTTACAGATGCCACAGGAGCCAATGAAATGGAAGACTTGGACCATCTCTTTGACATGTGCTCATTTAGGTAGTAACAAATCTATTTCCGGTCTAGGAAACGAGCCACAGCATCGAGACAAAAATGTCACAGACCACAGTCTGTGCTTGAACACCTCTGTCCAATTCAGAGAGCCATGTGTTGCATGTGAAGTACCAGGTTTTCTGTTACATTTGATCTTGGGTGACAAAGTATCTGCTCTGGAAATGTTTTCTGACAAATGAATGGACAAGAGATACAATCTTTATAGTAATGTCATTAAAGAGAATGATTGCAGCCCAAGTCCTCCTCGATCTCTTTAGGGACACTTCGAAAGAACTATGTAATTCTGAGAGTCTCATTATTCAGCGTAGCAGTGTGGTGGAAAAGGTCTTTAATGGCCTAGAGAAGTGAATGGCCTGAAATGCCCCAGTTCAAAGGCTGCTGATGCTTGAATTTTTACACCCAATGTTTTTTCACACACTATCATTTGAACCTTTGCAGAAGGCCGATCTCATAAATATTGGTTTCTGTGCAATTTTAATAAGAAATTCTGTGTTCTGACAGGACTGTCACTATGGGATTGATATGATTGAAACTATGCCTTTGAAAGAGGTCTCCAAAAATGAAAAGGCAATGCTCTTCAGCTTCATACATAAATTTTGGTGTGACATGTGGTGACTTTGGCATGTCTACAAAATACATGTATTTTAACCTCATGAAAGAAACACCCAGAGCAGAGTCATACCTCACAAAGGATCTCCAGAGACCTTCATGGATTTCTACCACAGGCTGCCAGTGAGCTGTTGTTAACTTAACCATTAGCAAAGGGAAGTTTCCCAGATGCAACATGTAAATAGCTCCTGGTGAGCCATATGGAGCTGACACCTCTTTAGCAATGACATTTCTAAAGCCCAGTTTCTGACTAAACAGAAACCTTCTGGTTGTAAAAGAATGGGAAGATGCTTTTAGGAGAGAAACAACACTTTGTGACAACCTTCTCAACCTCAAAAAAGTACATGCTGGAAACTGACAGATCCCTTTCTTTTCCCTTGGATGGAGAAGACATTTGTCTCATTCTATTCCCTTTTAAGTATTGTTGCTTTTAAAGTGACAAATAAATAAATAAACAACATCTGGGTTGCAGAGCAGCCATCTGGGAAAATCTTGGAAGTGAAGAGTAGAAGGGCCCCCAGAGAATGCTCATGAGGCAGAGAATGGAAGACAACCTGCAGATGCACTCACCAGAACCAGGGGCTCCAGCTTCCCCATACGGGCATGGCAAGGAGCCCATCCCTCACCTCGACTGACAGCCTTCCTTCCCTGCTGCTGACACAGAAAGCTGGGCACAGCATGGGTGTGTCTCCAGGAATCTGACTGTGAAAAACACAACGTCATGCAGGGGCTCTGTCCCCCTGCTAGGCATTCTCCGGCTCTTATTTTTGAATACACCTCTTCTTTCGACACTCATTGAAGATTTTATACCACAGATTTGAATAGCAATGTATTCTGTGCACTGAAGTGCAGTTCCATGGTCAAATTGATTTAATGCTTATCTTTCCTTTTTCTTCCCAACCTACAAGCTTGCAGTCTCTCCCTCTTGTGCTAGCTCAACTTGCTGGGCTCTGCAGCCACCTTAATCAGGAAGCTGATTGAGCTGAATATTAATAATGCTTTGCTTTGGGGCCAGAGCAGTTTCCTGAACTGCCTGATTACTTGGCTGCACAAAAGCTAGTCCTAGGAGAAGGGAGAGGGCTGGATTGTGGTGGAGGCTCACAGCACACTCCTCAGCAGCACTGCAGACCTTACCCAGACTTCTTCATAAAGCACATGAGTGAGTGTGACATTCATAACAAAAGCCTTTTGAGCCTCCTTCCCTTTCCCTTTGCTTAAGGCCTGGGAGATGTGTTCAAACTGCACCAAGATTTTTTTGCTGTCTTTGCTTCGATCTCTATCAAAACCGAATTACATTGTTAATTAAGTATGGAGAAAGAGAGGAGAGTGAAGCTTTGCACACAAAGGATCAGAACAATTACTTAAATCAATTTCTTTTTAATCATGGTGTATCTGATTATTTTATTAAACCATCAGCTCACAAATGCTTTTAACAAAAATTGAGGTGGGTTTAACATTTTCCACTGTGCTTTCTTCTAAAGTCAAACTGACATGTCACAGATTTTGTTTATCTTATTTCTCAAAAATTACTCAAGTGTGCATAATTTGGAAAGTAATAAGGTAAGTCCTTGAAGTGTTGCAAAATAAAGTTGTTTTTTTTTTTTTCTTCAAACCATGACACTCCTATGCAGGCATTAACTCCTGCATGATAAGACCACATTCCAAGAGAAGGAACAGCTAAGTTTCGCAGTGGGATATAGCTGTCCCTACACTATTGTCTGAACAGGTTTGTAATATTTTACATCTTAGGCAGGAATCAAAACAAGAAAAGGATATCCTTAGTCTCACTTGGAGACAATATCATTTTCCCACAAAGCTGACAGCAACAAATAGTTTCTATGACTTTTTGTTCATGTACCAAAGGCTCAGCTTTATAGTCTGATGGAAAACCAGAACAAGGCTAACCTGAATCCATAGGAAGAGAAAGTTATTGCTACCAATTTTGTATCCAGTTTTTTCCTTGTTTATCAAGTTGTACACACTATGTACATTAGATATATGTAATATATAGTGTATATTATATATAATTATAAAATATATATAGGCACAACAGAAAGAATGTGGATTTCACTTCTTTTGTCCCCCTGACTGCGTTTTAGATCAAAATGCTGCCAAACTTTTAACAGGGCTTTGTCAGAAAGTGGTGAAAATTAAATATATGCATTCCACAGCCAGATGCTAAGGCAATATTACTATCAAGAGTTTGAACAGACATGATTTACAGACTTCTTTGCTCATGGGCATAAAGTACAGATCATGCCATTGCACCTTTGTCACTGCTAGTAAGTATGAATTTGACTAACCCAGTGTAGCACGACTCATTCCTTCCTCCCCTTCTTGCCAGCCCATGGCCAAAGGACTCACTAAGCTTTTATGTGGCTCTTTAACAGTCATTTCTCTTCACTTAAACTGTGAGCTCCATTCTTGCTATTCAAAAATCAGGTTATGCTGTCACATGCAGGCTGTACCACATATGCAGACAAACCCACCCTGCTGGCCCTGGAAAGAAACTCCTGTTCTTGTGCCTCTTGCATCTTCTGGGTCAAAAGATGTCTTAATTACTTAAAAGATCAGTCAGCAAGTCACATTCAGTAAGAGCCTGTGCTCTGTTGGAACTGGTGCATAAGCTCAGTCCTCAACTTTTGAATTTACACTCACAAATTTAAAAACTGGGTTAGAATACAACCCCTTACATGCACATTTACAGTTAGTTACACAGTCTTCCTGCACTACTGTCCAAGCAGAACATAGCCTGAAATGCTCTCATTATAGTTTAATCTAAACCAATTTGGTTTATAATTTATTGTTATTTCTGGCTTGCAGAAAAATAACTCAAAGTGAAATAAAACAACTAACAAGCAAATATTTCTTCCAACATCGCTTTGTGGATTCTTAAACATTTCTAAATTCAGTTTCATATTTGGAGAATGCCTACCTGCACTTCAGAATACCAATCTATTATGAAGTCTACCTATCAACCATGAATTCATTTATGTCAATCAGACTTTTTGTGATATGTAGACCAGCACTAAAAGATAACAAATGTATTTTTTGTAATTTGAGTCACAGGTTGATGCGAACAGAGTCTCTGAAGAAAAATGAAATTTTGGGCATGCTATTTTTGCTGCTTCTGAGAATATAAAAGATTTGTAATTTATTAGAAACTGAAAAGCTAACTTTGTTTGGTTTAGCTGTGCCTCAGAGTAGCCTGATCAATGTCAGCAGGTGCTAAATAGTTAAAAGGGAAAAAATACTGTGAAATGCCACTAGAAGGTAGTGCAGTCTAAGACTGAATACAAGGACTGTTGGGCTTAATTCCAGCCTCTGGAAATTTGCTGGGGATGACATTCATTTATGTGCAGGCAGCTGTCCTGGAATGCACACACCCTTTATATTCCCATATAAATGGAAAAAAAAAGTTTAATGATGGATTGGCCAACTGCACTGCATATGGAGAGTAAAACTCTGCACATCCTCCTGCCCCCTCCCCATCTACAGCATCACACCAAGATAACCCAACACCTCTGTGAGGTCCATAATCACTTGGAGATCACTGATCTCCACTGAAGGGGACCAGTGAGCATGCAGCCAAGAGTAATGTAATGACACCAAGAAAAAGACAGAAATCTTTAGGCAGAATTCCAGCAAAAATTGTCTAAGTTATGACTGTGAAACAGACTCCAAGAGAAAATAGTGGGAAGTCTCCATCAAGACTTAATTAACAAGACAATGCAACAGAAAACATGGCTACGAATAATGTTTCATGCAGAAGGAAATGATTAATTTAATTCAATTCCTCCTTCTGTCTGTGCTCAGCTGAGCTGGTAACCCTGGCTTTGAGCTATTTCCATTATACCATACCTAGAAGGAGGGACACATCTGGAATGTTCCCTCCAATTCTCTGTAATTTTCCAGGAGCAGTCGAGGTCTTGGTGGGCCAAGGTCACAGCACTGAGCAACCCACAAGAACTCATGGTCTGCGCACTCTGTAATCCCCCAAAAAACTCATCAGCCCACAGGGCAAAACATTTTTGCCATGGAGGCACTGCTAACTAGAGAACCCAGAGCAATTTTACCTGCAGCTGCTTCTGCCAAAGTGTGAGGGGTGAAGCCTGCTGATTGCCAGCTGGGAATCCCTGCAGAGGGAGCAGCTGTGGGCATCCCCAGCCCCATCCTGCTGCACAGCACTGCTCCCCAGACACTGAACAGCAGCAGGGAGAGCAGGAGCTCTGCAGGCCCCACTATATCCACAGCAACTCTTTAAACGCAACATGATAATGAAAGTTATAAATATTAGTAATCTGTGACATACGTGCATCTATGACACACATAAGCAGACAGAGAAACCCAAAAAGTCTCTTCCTCCCTAGCAGATGTCCTTGAAATTTCCTCAAATGCTTAAATCCATTCTAGTGGTTTACCTTATCAACCTTGTCTCACAGAGCAGAGAAAGGCATTTTTCTAAGATTATTGATGTGCTGTAGAATACAAAATCTAAACAGGATACTGTTAAATTCATATGGTTAGAAATAAATGGGGTCATCTTCATAGTCCTGAAGTCATTAAAACAAGTACAATTCTTTATCTGTGGCCACATACATATACAGTTTATCACTACAATTACAGATATGGAAGATTATATTTATCTTTGCTTTCCTGTGAAATGGAAAAGAGGGAAATTATTTGTCTTCTAAAGGACTTGAGTGGAAATTGAAGACCTACCCATTGTGATAGATAAACCATTTTTTTTTCCTTTAAACTATCAAGAGAGGAACAGTAAACAAACAGCTACAAATTATATCATTAAACCATGCAAATCAAATGCATTTAAACCTTTTTAGGTTTAGGGGCTTTTAATTCAGGTAATTAAAATGAATGGTTTTTTAGTGCTTACTAAACAGGACAGCTGTTGCTTTCTCCAGTTGCTTTTCACCAGTGGCTTACAGCTGTGTACAAGAACAAAACTTTTCCCTGACCAGCCAGGCAGGAGATGCAGCTGGACAGTACCAGCTTTGGTACTGCAAGCTCATTTTAGGCACCATCTTGAGAGCTCTTCTCATTCCAGAAGTCATCTGCCAATGTAACCTGCTCTCTAGAGCCAAACAGGCTGCATGATGTTCTCTTCTTTTAGAGCCCAGCATCAACCTTGCTGATAACTGTTAGGGAAAACCTTGCGTTCCCAGTTCAGTGCACATTGAAATATTTGATGCTAAGGTAGTGCACAGCTTCTGAGTACACAGCAGTTCTTGCATGTATTTTAAAGATTATGTTATCTGCATTTCTTCTCCTCATCCAGCAGGCAAAAATTGCCTTTATTTTCCATTGTTTCCTTCAAAGTCAACCATTCCAATGGTTCCCCTACTATCATGTATATTCTAGTTTTTGCCCAAGTGCATTTGGGAGTCAGCTAGCAAAGCCATGATTTCTACAGAGAACGTGTATATTGAGGAGATATGAATTCTTTTATAAGCTGTCCATTTAAGAAGTTATTGAAGCTGACATTCCCCAGGGATTCTGAACTCAGTTCTAGAGACTCCCTTCAAGATTTCCTGTCAATGACCTTCTTCAGTATGCCTGAAATTAATGACTATGTACACAGGGTTCTGAGGGTCTGAGGCTCAGACTTAAAAGATGACTCCTCCTTTGATGCCTGAGGTTAAACAGCTCAGAAAAAAACTTGAACAGATCTCTAGATTCCAAGACATTCTGAGTGCCAACTGTTTATAACAATTAAGTGACCAGATTTTCAAGTTTACAAGGTCAAATAGTGAGAGGGGGATAATAGAATATGGATCAAAGCTTATGAGTTTAACCACATGGAGTTTTAGGACAGGGCTGCACAGGGAGAGCAATGTAAATTCCACTGAGAATTTGTGAAATGGTACATTGGGCTCTTTGTGAAAGGTACACCCTGGAAGGGATTTGGAGCTTTCTCCTGCTATATATAGATTTGGTCATTATGAGACATTCTAGGAGGTTTTTTTAGCTTGGCAATGTGAAACTTGCATAAAAACGTATCAGGCACTGATAATTTAGGAAATTCCTGTGGCATATAGATTCCCAATGTGTTTCAGATCAGTTCAATTGAAAACTTGAAATCTAGCTAATGGCAAACAAGATTTATGCAGAAAGAGATTGTTCCACTTCCCTGGAATGCTTTTTGTGAGGGTGGCAGTGCAGAGGTTGGTTCATGGCATCACTTTAAAGTGTCTAAAGTTGACACTGCTGAGGAAGTTTGCTTCTACCCAAGGATATTAGTAATCTCCTGGATATTCAGGACTTGTTTGCCCCTTGAGCGCACTTGAGGGAAATATGACTGATGGCAATAAAACTACTGGCAGGAATGTGTTATTGCCAGCAGACAGTAACAGAGTTACCTATCTCCCCACAGGCATTTCCCATATATCTCAAGATGTTTGTTATGAGCAACTGATTTCTCTGGAGGAGCCTAAATTATTTCTGTGCTACTGGCAGACATTCTGCCATACCTAGAAAACTCACTTTAACACACACACTGACAGACATCAATTTACAGTCATAGAGTGGTGGTCAGAAGGGACCTCTGGAGATCATCCCCTGCAAACCCACTGCTCAAAGCAGGATTAAGCAAAGTGGATTATCAGAACATTGTCCAGTGTGTGGCACTCGCTCTTTGATCTTAGGTTTTAGGTCATTGCTCTGCTTCTCCAGACAGAATCTCTGTCTAGAAGTCTTTACGGTGAGACAGCTTCGTAACTTCCACTGTTGGTCCAGCAACAGGTTATGCATTTGCCTGATATAGAATAAGTGTGAAGAAAGCCCTGAACATGCACAGAGGTGGAGAATGTGAGAAAATATTAAACCTTTGATAAGTAAGCCATTTTGGTGGCCTGTCCTGCCAGTATGCAGTAGAGGATGCCCAGTGGGATCACCTCTGAAGAACTGATTTTATTGATCATTGGAGGGCTAACCAGAACACCATAAAATCTTTTCCCCTTCTACAGGAATGATGTGCTGTTCAGGCAGGGCTATCTACACACCACTGGTTTTACATTCCTCACTCAAGCTGACAGCATCAATTCCCACTGAACAAGTTTCTGGCATGTCACTCACTCTCCCTCTGACTTAGAAATTTCGCAACTTCAGAAGAGAAATGAATGTATGGATTTAAGATTAGAACAAGAGACCACACATTAGCCCCCATCCAGTTGCAGAACTGACATGCATTAATTACATGGGGATGCCTGGACCAGGTCACATCAAAGGCCACCTTAGCCTGGGATTTTGTCTCCAGCAGCAAATGCCCAAGGAATTCTATGAGAACTAGGCACATATCTTGTGATACTTAGCTCAGCCTGCAGTGATCTGCAGCTCAGGCAGTTTCCAGGCCAGAGGTGGCATCTTTGGTTTGAACAGCCACAGATAAACTCTTCTTTTCCCATAATTTTTCCGCATTCACTGATTACACCTCACAGTACCTACATAACTTCTAGACAGCTGCCAAATGTACCCAGACTGTTGAATGAACAACCTAAATATCCTCTGGGATGGATACTGATTTAACATGTTAGTAAATTAAGTACAACCAGGGAGAGAGCTTGAATTTTAGAACTGTGATCAGCTGAAAATCCTACCATTCACAAACCAAACAAAATTAGAAAAAAAACTCCAAGACATAACCAACACAGAGCATGCAGAATTCAAGTTTAGCTTCCTTCACACCATGTGCTGAGGCTGACAGAGAGTTAGATGCTGCTCAAAGTTACCAGCTAATCACAACCAAGCCTGTTCATGAAAAACAAATCTCCTCTTTAACTCACAGGTATAATTTAAAACCAAGCACAACCCTTGCTAGTGGGAACTTTTAGATCCTTGGTGGATGTTGCCCATATTTCTATAGTTGAAGAATCATACCCCTACAAAGAGGGGGTTCTGTACCTCTAGTCTTGTTGAATGCGTCTCACATTGGCATTTAAATTGTATTTGAGCACTTGAAATTAATACACCTTATTTATGGTTAAAGTGCTGGCAGCCTTCATAAACAGTGCATTAACATTAATTTCTAAACTTACTTCTAGATTAGTTAAGCTGCATCAACAAAGTTGACGTTAATGGTAGCAGATCTATGAAATACATGTGTTGAATATTTTATAATGTTGATATAATATCTGGAAATTAAAGGAAATTAGTTAAACTGTGAATGCGTGGAGAAGTAGGCCATATCCTGTATATTTTTAACTCATTTTCCACTAATTAGAACAGAGGGTATGCTTAGTTAGGCATATAATTAAGCAATAAAACCCTAGTGATTCAGTAAGCACTACTGGTATTTTGCTAATTAACAACTTAATGAAATCTAATAGTAGCTCTCTTATCATTTGAATCAATGAAGTATTGATCTTACAACAATTTGGCCATATCAGAAGAAGTAACTGTCACCAACTGCACTCACATAACCTCATTTAAAATAAAATTTAATCATTGTTTTTCTGTAAGAGAAAATGAGATTTTATGTATGGCATTTTCAACTATATATAGCAGCGTATAATTCTGTCACATTACAGTGAAGTTACTCAAAAATGGCATAAAAACAGACAACCTGCAAAAGCAAAAAGAAAGAATAATAAATTTATTCTTGTTGGAATCCTTACATTCTAAGAGTACATAGATTTAAAAGGCCTATTATATCAGCCAGATTCTCATCTTATCAAGAAAAATGATTACATAATATGCAGGATTAAGTTGAGTGAGTACGGGTGCCTACTTTTCTTTCTGGATCTAGACTATCTTTCAGTATTGTGCAAAACTGAGTTTCCTGGTGGCTGTATCTATAAAAGCTGTCCAAGAAAATGCCCATTAAATGGGAATACTTGGCAATCTCTCCCTCATTGCTAACACAGCTCCAAACCTCTCCTGTCTCTCAAGACAATGGACAGTGAGCATGACAAGTTTTCCTGAGAGCAAGACCAAAATTAACAATGACAGTACAATTAAAAATTATTCCAGTAGCAGAAATAAAGGCAGGTCAGATGTCTCTCAGGATGAAATTGATGTGTTTGCTTTTGAAAAATAATTTAGTTTCAGTTAATGAAGCCAGTAATATTTAAATGGTGCCTTCTTTGCTATATTAAGTGATGCAAAAGACTAATGCATGATTTACTTTTTAAAATTATAATGGTTCCAGAATTTTTCATTAGTGAATGATTCCCTGGACAACACCAGATTTAAATATCTGGAAAAAATTTCTTCTCATAAAGAGTTACACATTCCTAAACCCTGAACAGAGTAGGCCAAAGTTGACCATTAATTTTTCAATTTCAAAGTCATTGGTCATTAAATATTAATATGCACCCCAGAGGAAACAGAGTGCATGACCTTAGGCATTGAAGCAGAAGAAGGGTTCCTGGTGATTTTTTTTCAAGGCCTTCAGTCTTGGGGAGCAGTCTCCAGGGGTTGGTAGGAAAGTAAAGAAGGTCTCTATTATCCTCTCCTGCCAGCCTTGGCAATGGAAACCCCACTGTCTCTGACACAAAGTCATGGCTTTGCCTCAACACGTGGCTGTGGAGCTGTCAGAGGAGTGATGCTGATGCATTGGGCAAGCGCAGCACATCAAGGTTGGATTGCAAAACCTCCAAACCCAGAAGAAACCTGTTCCAGGGAAACCCTTTGTTCCTTCCATGCTTCCACAAGACCAGTCCTTCCTCCTGCCTCAGTTTAATTTTAAATCTCTGCTTTTGCATTCTGTCTGGGCAGCCCATATCCAGCCTTCATCTTTCTATCCACACAGCTTCAATCCATTTCATATATTTCTACTCTCTTACAAGTCTTTTCAAGTAAAGGGATTCATGCAGGTCCCAAATGGATTATTTGGACATGCCATTTATCCCTCCAAGACAAGCCAAATATTTATTTTTTATTATTTTATCGGTTTTCTTTTTTTTTCCCCCCAGGGCAGAGTCTCCTAGTTTCCCACCAGGACTTTCCCACCATGCACTGCTCCATATTCTAGCAAAATATCTCCATCCCATTCCTGGGCTGCAAAACTTGCTTTTAACAATCACTTCAAGGAATTCTACTAGAACAGAAACAACTGGAAAAAAATTCCTCTCAAGGAAGCAAATACCCTGATTGCTTGTCAGGAGTGTTAAAGAATTGTTCTCACATCTTTATGAAAAAGTGTAGTAAGCCACATTTCCAGCAGGACGTCTGTCTCTCTGACTGGTCCTACTCCTTGAACCAGACCTCAGAAGGTGAAAAATTAATGCCTGCTTCTGGAAGAGCCACATTCAGGGTTGTAAAGCCCAAATTACTCATTGGGGGAAAGGCAGCAGAGAACAAATGTCCTGCACTGCAGTGCATTCCCTTTGTTCCTTCATAGATACCTTAAGGTAAAGAGAGACCAGAATAATTTTTGGAGTTTGTGCTTGCAGTGTAAAACAAACCCAGCAGAACTATGCTTTTTTATTTAGGGGAAAGATCAACCACATGTACAAAGTGTCTGAAATTGCTGGAGCTGTAATACTGGGGGCGATGCCCATTTCATAAAGCTCACAGATGGACTGGACCATGAAGAGGAATTTCCCCATTAATGACTGAAAGATCACCTTATGTCCAAAACAAAAGAGCAGTTTTCTCTTACTATGCATAAGGACATAATGGTATAAATTTCATACACCCAGAGAGAGATGTAGTTCATTCTACCATTTCATAACCCTGTCAAAGCCCACTGGAGCCAGCCACATGCATTAGCAGTGAAGAAAACAGCCCAGTAAAAATGGTGAACTGAATTACAAAGCACTGAATTCCTGCACTGAATGGAAGGTGACATGCTAAAAATTAAGAGGGAATTCAGCTGCTATGGTCCATTTATTCCTCCATCCTTCTGAGACTGCGAACTAGCTGGCTGTGTGCAGCACCAACCCACTTAGTCATAGACCACAAGCAAATAAGAGTCAGCACAACCCTAACTGAGGAGCAGGCCAGCAATTGGAAGATTAAATGCTCCACAGCTTGTTACTGGCCATGTAAATAACCCACTCCTTCAAATCATTGTTTAAGAGGCATTTTAAAGACCTCTAGGATAACTACTGTATTTGGTTCCAGAATCAACATAGCCTGTTGCTAATGAATTACTTGTATTAAAAGTTAGGATCCTGTATACTGCAGACTGCTGCAAAAGAAAACTAGTTATAATGCATTTAAAGATTACAAGGAAAAACAGTTTGGTGGCCGTATGTTGAGCTTCAGACTGTGAAAACCCCAGCAATGATGCTACAAATTTTACATTGGTTAAATTACCCAAAGAGAGGAACATTGTGAAGTTATGGTTTCTCTTTATTCTCCCCATATCCACAAGGAATCCTAAAAAATAGCAAAAGATGTTTCAGGAATTGTTAAAAGATGACAATTGCAGCCCTGTTAAAGGGAACATCTCGCTCTGGCCAAGGACAGTTAATTCTAAGGCCTTGTCTGAAAATCGGGAAGAGCTGGAACAAAAGCCACCATAATTATAATAAAAGTGCCTCATTAACGTAGTGTTAAGCATCAGAATATTGTAAGGAGGGGAGGGTGCAAGAATTAATAGTTTTATTGTAAAAATAAATTGCGCTGTCATGCTCTTTTTTCTATTTCTATCGAAAGCTTCCACTTGTAATTGAGGCTGCTAAATGCAGCCTTTGTTGGATGAAAATGTGGCCAGGCCGTTAGCACCCTTTTTATCTGATGGCTTAATGCAGTAGAGCTTGCATTATAAAAATGAACACTGCAAAGGAAAATTAAGTTGAAAGAATTTTCTAAGGATTATGTTACTTTTTAAGGTAAGTACTTTTTAAAGGAGTTCAATCAGTGCTACTGTTCCTTTCAGTTTTACTAGAATCCATATATTTATATGTTACATATAAAATCACAATAATGAGATTTTCATGTACAAAGTACATTAAATTTATCACTGGTACACAGTGAAATTGATCCATTGTGCTGCAACATGTGCCTGATTTTCTAATGACTGGCATAAGAGAAAGGTAAAAGGACAGTATATTCCTCCTCAGCAATCTTTTTTATGTGTTGTAGACATATTTATTGTAAGTTACTGTAAAGGTGTTTACACCTTTCTAAAGGCGAGAAATAGAAGTACTGTACATGATAAGGATTATTTATTTTTCTACACTGATATACACACAACAAGGAAATATTTGCAGAATGGTTTGGAGGACTGGAGAAGGGATTGGTCCTGCCTGACACAAAAACTGTTTCTTCTCCCAAATGGGATCCAAAAAACATTTTTTGGGTAACTCTGCATTGTTTCCTTGCTATGCCACCAATGTTTTAAGCAGAGCAAATGTAACAAGACTCCTCTTACTTAACAACTGGTGTGAGCTGTATCCTCCCATTCAGTGTCCTGCTACTTGCAAATTGTAAATCAAAAAGTTATCCATCGTAGTCACCCACTAAAGAATCTGAAAGACCCAGCTGTGATTTAGACACCAAACCTGACAAACTTGCAAAATGCTTAGACTGAATTACACCGTACAATGGGGCACAACAGTCTCTGCACGTCTCAGGATTGAAAGTGTTTATCCCTCCAGAGAAGAATGTCAAATGAGGGGTTTCCCACATCAGTGTTAGAAATATGGGACTGATCCTCATGGAACCCAGCTGCTATTCCAAAGTTATAAGAAACCTTTTAGTGACTTGAGACTTTTCTCCTGAGCAGTGTCTTATGCTCTAAGCAGTGAGCTGTTTTCTCTATGCCCAATGTCTGCAGGTAAATCCTTTCATCCAAGATCACAATGACCCCTTCACTTGCAATTCCCTGCATACCTTTACACATTCCTAACTTTCTTGTTCAGCTCAGCTTTCTTCTGTTTCATCTTCAACACCAGAGAAAGACAAGGATAGAAATCCCAGTGAGGTGGAAGAACAGAACACTGGTGTCTATTTCCAGAAGTTTAGCCCTGCCAGGTACCAAACACTCAGGAGCTGCTCCATGCCTTGCAGAGACACGGCTTTGAGCCCTTCAGCCCTGCCCATACCTTGTTATTTTTGGACTTGTTCCTGCCTGGCTGCTGCGGTGTCATGATGATGCAGTCTCTGAAGGCTCTCTCTCTTCAATCACTACCCTGCCACAGAGGCACTCACAAGAAAGGAATCATTTTTAATCATCTTTTGATTCTGAGCTGTCTTTTTTTTGTTGCTAATAATGTTGCCTACTTCTGTGTGACTAGGGGAATAGAAAATTATATATATGCATATATACCAACAAACATGTGGAAAACTGCCCATACAAGAAGTCACATTTCTTATTTGTCACTGACAAGAGTATTAACTGGTTAGTTTTCAGCTTTATCAAAACTCTAAATTACAACTGCAAAGACTTCATTGATTTTCAAGGCAATTTTTTCCCTCCAGAGGGGTGGTTTTCTTTCAACAAACCATGAACATTCATGCATTACAGAAACAAATCTAATAATTTATATCTTCCTATTGTCACCTTGCAGTTGGAGGTCTGTAGTTTACTCCTTGCTATTTGAAGAATGATTAACATAATAATTAGATGTCTACATGAAGCTGTGATTTTCCCAAAGGAACTGCAGATATTCTGTTGAATATAAGCTATTCAATCTGCCTTTCAACAAAGGGCAGAGTTTGCAATTAGTTGTAACAGACCAGCTGATTTGTTGGACAATTTAGGAGAGCATCTAGTTATTCAAGTTCTTCTTAATATCCCTTCTCCAGATGAGTTCTTGGGTACAAAAGGTTAATTTTTCACAATTCATCATCTGATCTATTAAAAGATTTTATCTCTGCATACAAAACTTTTTTCTTCCTGTATTCTTAAATAAACAAAATGCCTAGTGCCACCACTAAATAAAAGCATAACCCGAAAATCAGAATCCAAACTCTTCAAAGTAGATTTTCTATGTATTTATTTCATGTGATCACTTGGTCTTTAAAAATACTTTTAAAAAATGCATGATGATGCAAGGAATTGTAGAGAAACTATTAACAGCACCAAGCCAGATTGCAGCAGAGCAACGTGACTGCCTCCCTGCACAGCTCTTGACAAAGAGAGGTTTTAGATAGTTCTGTGAAGAGTTCTGGAAATCCAGGATTTCAGAGAGATTATGAAAATCCTCCCAAGACAGATTTTAGAGGATAAGGGCAGACACCATTTCCCCAAAGTCTCATCATTTGCAGTGATGTAGTCTTTATGGAGGATTTGAAACTGTACTCATCTGTCTTGTTTGACAGACAGGGTGAACGTTAGACACCTAAAACAAAAGCATTGGGAAAGAGTTTTCAAGGATTTATCACCAGTGCAGTTTTGAGGACTTGGTAAATTCAAAGGCCTCTATATTAACATGGCTTTTCCTAGCAAATAATCAATACCCAGTATCACTCTCTGGTCTCTTGTTCAGGATTACTCACAATTAATTGATGTTTCAAGATTCAAATAAGAAAAACTGATATCCTTGAATAAAATGCACAGAAAATCCTTGTATTGCAAAGCAGAAAAGGAACATAGTCTCACACTGGGAAGAAAGTGAATTGGAAAAACATCTCTCTATGGGGACAGTGAATTCAGTGCTTTATCACTTAACTTCTTGACTGCCTTAGGAAAAACTGGTTATCTCCATCTATGGAGCACATCAGTATTCTACATGGCACAATATGGAGTGCAGAATAAATCACTTCTAATAAAATCACTGGTGTCCCAATGAGGTCAATAGCAAAGCACTCTTAGGTCTTCTTCCACTTCACTGTCCACATTTGTGAAAATAATCTGTTGGCTGTCAAATAACTTAGAGTTTGTCCAAATGAGTGGCCAAACTAAGGGAACTCAATTATTTTCCTCTAAGATATCAATGAAGATATGGCTACACCATTTTGAAATATTCATCGGGATAATGTAAGAATAGAAACCAATATGACACTAGTGGGGAATTTTAATTGTTGTCCTTTTCCAATGTAACACCAAAAAGCACAGAAAAATGACAGAATAAAATTTAGCAAAGCTACTAAGCTTGACTGAATTTGTACTGCAGCTAACAACACTTTCCTAGCTGACTTTCAAGTTATAAGGAGTTACCTCGAACATTTGGTCAAAGAAGTACTTTGGAGGACAACTTTGGTTGAATCTTGCTCCTGGGTAGCTATTAATTACTTATGGTAATTAAAAAGAAAAGTTTGAATGGCTGCTGCAGTTGCCCTGTGATGGCTCAAAACATATTTAACTACATCATTCCAGTGTTAATAACAGTTTCTCTCTTTCCCAGCCTGATGGAATCACAGCAAGAGAAGCTAAGGCTGAAGGAAAGGGTAGCATAGGGGCAAGGAGACAAAAAAATCAGGAAGTCTGGCAGATGAAGGAGGAATTAAAAATTTGCAGAGACTCATATTTAATCTGTTGGTGTTGCTGTAGATATTAATGTGAGAAAATAGAAGACATAGATTATTTAAGTGACTTTTTAAAAGAAGAAATTCCCAGGCTCACTTTACATGGGGTGGATTCAGCATGGAACTTCATCGAGGTTGGTGGCAGCATCATCTCCCCTGGAACAAAATGCCTCACCAGGGGGCATAAAAAGTGTTCTTGCAGCAGAAAACAGCATCATCTATAAAATGTTTTACTAGCTGATAGATTATCCTCACATGGAAGCCAAAATAAAACCAGTCATAAGAGTACCCTAAAGAAACATGGTTGATACTGTTGGAAACACAAGAAGGTGAAGTAAGATTGGAAAAACCTGCAGTTCACCCACAAAAACCATGTCAAATGTAAAACTCAATGGAAGAGATGCAGGGAAAGTTGTACTAGTGAAATAAATACAAAAGCATAAAAAGACAGCAAATTAGGTCCAACGTTCTGTATACAGAAACAGAAAATACTGGAAGAATTTAGGCCCACTCAGTGGGATTTCAATCACATCACTTCCCTCTCTCTCTCCCATCTGCTATAAGCCCTCAATTTCATTATCTTCATTACTACCTTACATTGCCACGGAAATAGAGAAAGTTCGTAAGTAAATTGAAAGTAGTCCTGATGGGGGTAAAATACTTATTTAATTGAAAGTAAACATCAAAGAGAACAAAAAGTTTTTTACTTTGGAGCACAAAACAAAATGGATCAATTAAACCCTGGAAAGTCCAGGGTGAACAAAATGGAACTTACCACCTTCACTGTGTCTATTCCCCTCAAGAATTTGTAGAAACTTATCTGGGATACCACAGATCTTTGCTGCTTCCTTGATGGACGGGAGGGACTCAGACTTCACTCAGTGGGTTGTGCCAGGCTTCACAACAATGTGGTCCTGGACAGAAGGCAGAAGTGCTGCTGGGCAGCATTCCTGGAAAAATATTCCAACTCATACGAGGATGAGATTGGCACTATATTTTCCCTGGAGCTGTAGGCCATTTGGAAGGTGTACAAAGCACTGACTGGTGTTTTTGTACCTGTTCCTCTTCACTGCTCCACAAAGTCAAACAGATGGTATTTAAATTGATTTTTTTTTTTACATTAATAGAAGAGATTCAGTCATTTTCTGGTTAATGTTCAGGGATTTTGTTTTAAAAGGATTAGGAGTTTAGATTCAATGTAACTTTCACTTGAAACTAAATGCCATCTCTATGTGTGATTAAGATACTTAATAACTTCTGTACAGAATCCAGCTTGTTTAGATTTGTTCTAAAATACCCCCAGCTCCATACTTATTTACAAAAATGGGTTCAACTTCCTGCCCTGCCATTTATTATGCTCACATTTTCATTAAAAATTAAATTAAGTTTTAATGTCAAAAATATTTGTGCTGCGTGTCATTTCTTTAATCTTAAAAATCCTGTGCCCCACAGTGTATCTTTGGAGTCCCTTGTCTTAAACCCAGCTTCAGTGAGCTGGTGAATCTGATGCTGCAGTAATTTCCTAGCAGCTCAGTCTTCAGGGTCTTCTCCTAGGATAAGCCTGTGAGTTTGGTTCATTCTCTTCTATGCCAGAGACTTCTGACTAGCAAGAGCTGTCACTAAAGTGTCCCAGATATGGAGCAGGGGTTCTCTTGAAGAAGTTCCAGGCCAAATTTGGCTCTCCTGCCTTGTTAGCAGTTTTGTGGCATACCTTTCCATCAATGAATCCTGAAGGAATAATTAGCAAGGAGAAAGAAGATCCACAAGGACAAAACAACTGTTGTTTTCAGAGCACAAAGGATAAGAAAGAGATACCTCCTTCCCTGGGGGCTCCAGGAAAACACAACACACACTAATGGAGCCTGCAGCAGTTGGATTACAGGTAAGACTTCACAGGTAAAACAAAAGCTGTAACAAGCACATATCTTTAATGTGAGATAGGAAGGAACCAGCTTTTCATCCTTTCTTGTGGGACTGGACTACTGAGAGCCGTGAACAAGCTTTCTTCACTGTGAAACTAAATGGGCTTCTATGTGGAATAAACCATTCATGTAATGGAAAGGAAAAGAATCATTCCCCAATATGCTCTGACATTCTTTCATGTGACTTGCAATAACCATCTGCATTATACTTAAGCACAGACTTTTGGGGACAGGGAAAAAAAAAAAAAAAATCACACACCATTGCTGCCTGATATCCAAAACAAGGTCAAAGCATTAAAGACTTTTCATATTTTCATTATTTTGTCGTATTTTCTGGCTTTTCCTAGATGTGACCATTAAATCCTCCTTGGATCAGTTATGACTATGACATTAATTTTTTACGCTTAGATGTAAAGCCAAATCCATAAATATTTTGCCTAACATTGTACACACCACTGTATTAGAGACACTAACACTTCAGCACACTTTCTACTAAATTTAAACAGAAATACCTCATTGCATATGCAAACATCTTTTGTGTGTGTAAGAAAGGTGGGACAAAGAATACCAAAAGATATATGTATTTTTGCCCAATTGTTTACTCTTAGTTCTGCCTGCACAATTTTCCCGCAGTTGCATGAATAGATGCCATTTCCCTCATGTCACAAAACAAACAGGTTGGTTGATGCCAAGCTTTATTTATTAGCTGAAACACAGATATTTGATAATTGTCACTAGAGAAAGCAAATGGGACTTCTGAAGAAGCCTCAGGGAACTGAGGCCCATCATCCACTGAATTTGAAATGGAGTTGGGCTTCTAATCCTTCAGTACTTTAAGAAAAAAAAGAAAAGCTAAAGTGAACATTTCAATAAATGGATTCAGCACATAAAGAAAACTTGCCATCACTTGCATTTATGCAGTCAATGGCTGGCACAGAGTGCTGTGGTTGAACAAATGAATGCAAACAAAAGAGGAATGATTTTAAACAGAGCAGTCACAAGATTCTGCATTATTTAGGTTCTCCTGATTTTTAATAAGGGAATTACTGAAATACAAAATAATTTTCACGCTTTGGGAGTTCACTGGAGCAATTTTCTACTTCACATATCATGAAGGACACTAACCGTCTCCTTTCTTTGTGCATAATTTATCTCAAACAGACAAGTCATTAGACAACACAGAAGCAGCAACAACTCTGATATTAATGTCTCTGTCACCCCACATATTAACTGGCATTCGTCTAGGTGCTGGTGTCCCCAGGAAAATGAGAGTGCAATGAGTTACAGGCTCCTACAGGGCACATAGACCTCTCTCCACTGGGTTTGAAGAAAGCTCTGTCTATCACAAATTGTTATATAACTGAACTGGCAAATCCTCACTGCTCTGCACTCAAGTTGGAAATCCACATCCAAGCAAAGATGCAGTTCATGGTATTGCATAGTAACCCCTCTTAGGAGGAGAAAGTCATTGCTTCTCTTTAGATCATATATATGAGACCTTTAGGACAAGCAGCCAACTTTTACAGTGTTTATGCCAAATGTCCCACAGTATAATTTGAACTGATATTTAAACCTCTAATCTTGGTTACAATGCAAGCAGCAACCCACCATGATCACTCTTAGCAAAAGAAAGACTCTTGGGTGTGATGCTGACTGCAAACTGGTTTCTGCAGTGCCATAGGGTCAGAGCTTTGAAGAAATCAACACTAAAAAGTTATTTCAACACTTTAGCCAAGAACTATGTCCAAGTTAGGGAGAGTTATACTCTGTGTGATCTTAAACAAGTCCTCTCATGCTCTCACACCTCTGCAGCTTAGTTTCCAAATATACCACTGAGATAAAACCCATTCCATTTGATAGGAACAGGGTGCAAATTAACCTTTCCAAAATACAGCAAAAGCTTCTAATATACTGCTAGGTTTATTTAGAAATACAGCTGAATCAAAACACTGGTCATGAGCACATCCCAGGATTCTGCAGGATAAGTTTATTCCACAAATATTTCTTCAGTGCATGTAAGAAAGAAGCACACCAGACAGATCAACAGAGAATCACCAGAGAGGAAAAAATAGCTATTGTAACATACAGCCCCATGTGAAGAGCAAGCAGCAGTTTGGGGGCCCTGTTGTGGGCTCCTCATTGACAAAAGAAGCTGCAGAATGTTCAAGAAACTTGTGAGGCAGCAGCAGCAGCCTGTTCATGATTCATTTGGCTGGCGTAAGATAAGCAAGGTGGCTGATGGTCTGAACTTTCTTCACAGAAAGCTGACAGACACTGCCTCTTCACTTGAAACAATTCCCTGGAAAGGCAGAAGTGATGGTGCATCTTTAACCAGATTCTGCTTCTTATCAAGGAGCTGCACCTTTAATAACGATTTCAAAAACAAAGGACACACTATTCCAGTACTGAGAACAGAGAGCTCCTAAGGTGTCTACATTCCCTCTTTCCCCCATTAATAAAAGCTTTAGTTAATAACCAAGCCTGTCCGTAGTTTCAAGGGCAAGACGGCAGTCATATTTTCAGGCGCATAAGCAGTGAAAATTTGGGAAAGTTCCTATAAATAAATGTTTTAAGCCTTTGCCATATTCTCCTTTTTTAGATTTTCCTAGTATCCTTTCTGGCTTTCTTTTTGAGATAAAAGCCTTTGCTAGAAAACAGGAAAGCACAGTGACTTTCAATAGCAAAGCTACCAACAAACCCAAACAGAATTTCCAAGACAACATAGAAGGCCTTTTTTTTTTTTTGGTTGTTTGTTTCCAGAAGATATCAGCAATCCAATGTCAGATTTTGAACCATAGTATGTAACATATGAAGGCTGCAAACAAAGAACACTTCTACACTGGAAGTTGAAGGTGCAAAAGAACTGACTATTGAAACAGTAAGGAAGGTTTTGACTATTGTGTTCCAGATAACATCTAGAAAACTTACATGTTTTTGTAGACACACAGTGACATGAATGTTCTCCTCTGTAATCCATTCAGGCCCCAGCCAGAGGTCAGTTGTTTGATTTGCAAGAACTCTTGCATTCCCCAAGCTATCCTCATCACATGTTGACAGCCAAATGAGAACAGGAACACAAGAACTCCTTCCTGTATCCGACCTTATTTACCAATGCCTCTCATGTCAAACTGATCTCCAAAACTCAGGTTTAAAAAGTTGATGAGGCTTCCTGGCCCCAGGGAGATCTAAGCTGTCATGGAAGAGCAGACACATTTGGTAGCCCTCCAGATGCACAGAGGAATTGTCAAGTATGTTTTCAGGATGACACACCATTTGTCAAAGTCTGTTAGGAGAATGTTACTAAAGACTGATCTTTTCACTGTGTTTTGGAATACATGTCTTGGGATTTGAACAAACTGCTGACAAAAAGAAAACAGGTGCAATACTGAGTTATTCATTCCTGAAATGTGCTGTAAATCTGTGGCATGTAGTTCTTCAGATATTTTTATCCTATCAATGGAGTGTCAAACCACTTCCAACCATCAAATGCAAAAGAGCTACTCACAGCTTCTGCTCCTAATGTCTTTGATATAAGAAAGCAGAAGACAGTTGAAGTTCCTGGTACTTTTGCAAAGATTCTTACATGACTGTTGCAGTGAAATTTTGGATTTGGAACTGCTTTATGGTCAGGTAGTTATTTCACAGATGGGTTAAACCCAGATGGTTCATACTGACCTCCTTCATTACCAGAGCACGTCCCTGTATTTCCTGTGCAGGGAGGCACTTCTGTAGGGGAGGAAGTCAGCTGTTATACATCCACACACGCCAAGGAGCTTACAGGGGCAGTTAGTAAAGTATGAAAGCCTAGCATGGGAAATGCCAGAGACAATCCTGTTTGTCCCACCTTAGTTAAACCGTCCTGTACAAATGCATTAAGGCAGTGCCATGAGGTGTAGGACTTCACACCAGTTATCCCCAAGACTGCAGACTCTTCCACACATAGACATGCAGCACAAGACAGTTTTTCTGACAGGGAATCTCTGTTTTATTGCTGATAATTTGGCCCTTCCTCCTGCATCATAGGTAAATCCTAGTTTGAAAGCAAAATTCTTTTCCTTGTCATCTTTTCAATAGCACTTCCGACAGGATTTTTATGAGGTTTAATCTACAGTGCTGACAGGAGGTAAGAGGTAGTGCTATTCCCATTTCACAGACAATGTCAGCACAGAGAAAACAATAAATATAAGAAAATATGAGTCACCTAAGATACAGGGGGGTTTCAGTATGTGATTATTCACACAGGACTAAATTATACACAAATACTAGGGCATCACATTGCAGTTCCTGCAATTTACAGAGGTGTGCTTCAAACTACTTCCCATTAAACGTTTCAAAACTGCAAGTTTCTAACAGAAAACTGTGTCTGATTTCCCACAGGAAATTAAGCATATACCGTTGTGCCATCTGCTTATTCATCTACTGTTAATGGTCCTTCCACCTCATTTCTGGGTGTGATGGCTGGTTTCAAACAAAAGTGGTGAAGGAAAAGTCTTCTAAGTGAGTACCTCTAGGTCTAACAAAAACTGGCGTCTAACAGAGAGTAAGACCCAAGCAACAGCCTCCATTGAGGGAAGGGAAACTACACTTTTGTCGCATCCCTGTCCTGCTAGGCAGTGCCAGACCCCCTGCTCTGCCCACACAACTTTCAACTGGCTGTTTGCTCAAGGATTTAGGGCACAAATGTGTGGAGTTAACAGCCATATTTCCCTTTGAGAAGTTGTGTTCTCATCTGGTGATACAAAACAGAAGCAAAACCAAGTAAAATAATCTCCAAGATATGCAGTAATGAGCCCTCACCACGCAATGAAAGAGGTACCATTTTCAGCAGCTTAGAGGCATTTATGGCATAATAAATGCACCATTATAAAAAATATGACTGTAAGAGGAAGAATTGACTGCTTTTAGCATAAAGTATTCCTAGACAGGGTGATACAAGTGTTTGTGGTATAGAATATTAAAGAAAGACACATCCAAAAAATAAAAGGTAATGGTGTAGCAGTAAATTCATGCTCTCTCACCTATAGACAGCTTCACAGCTCTCCAACAACTGCACAAAAGGGGAACATACAGAGGAGTCAAGAAGATGCCAGCCACAAAATCAGTCACTTGTTGATTGCTGCTGCTAGAAACCTGCCCCCACCGCCATCCATTTGGCATTCCCACCCTGGAGCTACAAATGAAATGAGAAATCCCAGGCTGGGAGTCTCCAGCTGGGCAGTTGTCTCTCAGGACAAGACTCCAAAGAGAGAAATACTAAGTCCCAGGAGGTTATAACTGCATATATTAGCATAAACTTCTTTACTCTGTGCATATTTGCGGTACCATTTATAGGAGAACCAAAACAAAATATTTAAAATGGAGTCCACAGAAACCCACAATAACTGTTTCTTTTAGCTGAGTGTTCTACATGCCGAGTTGTTGACAGCAGATGCCACAGCATCTGGCTCTGTTTCCAAAGCAATAGGGAAAATTTAACTAGGAGTAAGTTCCACATGGCAGTGAACTGGAAGGCACAACACAGCATATTATAGGATAAATGCAACTGGAAAGGAAGGGGGACACAATACAATACAAAATGGAAGTTAAATGCAGATGTGAATCTGACATCTCTATACTCAATTGTAATCTAGACCAGAAAGTTGTACTGAAAAAGGGAACTCAGGACTGCCCAATTTTTATCTTCCACAAAATCCATTTGAATTTTGCAAGTTATCTTCTGACCCGTAACTACGACTGACAGTCATACAAAGTCAGATGAGAACTCTGGTTGAACTGCAGTTGTTTCTTATGTTAGCAGACATCTTGAAATAAAACCATAGAAGTAAATCTAACCTTACATATTCAACAGTTAATAAGGAATCAAGGAGATTAAAGAGCAGAATTTGGCCAGTGAGCTGTCTGTCATTGTTAGACACCTGGAACAAGTAGCCCACCATGACTACCTAGATTTGATGTTGGAAGACAGGCAATCAGAAAAAGAAAATTATGGGTACAGATGGTTCATCTGTAAACTGAGCTTTCAAGTGAAACTTATTTTACATTTAACTCTGTGGTTCCTTTTGTATTTTGAAGAGGTGAGTGGAATGCAATTTTATTCAGTATTTGAAAAACACTTTTTTTTAGGGCAACTCCTGAAACAACTGAGAAGGGGGCACCAAAATTTTCTTGGAATACGTATTCTCTTCTGCAGTGAGCGCTTACATAGACTTCCATTTTGATAGCTAAAATATGTTTTGGCAGCAGGTACCTATCTACATAGTAATCTGAAATAACATAAAAACTCTTACAATGCTTCTGAATATACTGATACACTCATTACCTAATGTTCTACTGCTTTATAACTCATCATAATAGTTGACAAATAATAGAGACAATCTTTGCTTATTTTACAAACAATAAAGTAGTGAGATCAAGAAAAATAGTCCATATATCCTTGACTCATAGATCATATGGGCTTAATAAAAACTGAGATAGGTGGTTATCAATAATTTTGGGATGTGATCTTCTCAGTTTCATTTTCCAAGCTGTTCAGCTTGCTGACTTTACTACCCATCTCCCCTTCTGCTACTCCTCCTCATTAGGAGGTTGAGATTCTGGTCAAACCCTTGAAGAATTTGTTGCTCTGAAACAAAGGAAACCATGTCATAATCATCTTCTGAAAAGGTATTTCCTGCGGAAACAACCATTATTAAGTATTATGTGAAGCTGGGCATTTTAATGCATTAATTTAATTGCTAATACCCATTTTAATTAGCATTATATTCCTACCAAAATGAGCATAGAATAACATGCATAGAATAACGTGGTTGAAAACTTCCAGAAGATTTTTTCCACTTTGCTGAAAGCACTGAAGATATCTGGTGTCTTCAAGAACTGCACACTTAGCCCAGGGCTGTGACAATGAATTCCAACACGGTATCAACCCAAATGCCCCATCACAAGCCCCTGCTTATTTCCTGTAGAGTAACACCAGGTCCTCTGGGACGGGAACTTCATCTGCAATGCCCTTAGTGACACAGATTTATTCTCAAGTGCAAAGCATAGGAATAAATTTACAGTAAGATGTCTGACTTCTCCATAGTTTTTCCATGTTAATGTTACACTTAGCTCAATGACAAAGGATCAAGAAGAAACAAAACAAAAAAACCCCAAACAAACAAACAAACAACCAAACAAAAAAAAACAAACAAAAAAAAAGAAAAAGTATAAGAAATTGTGGACAGAATGAAAGCAATTAATCTCCAGATATGTAGAGTATATAAGTAGAAGTGGCAGGTACTTCAAGATGAGTGGCACAGAAGTGAATTTTCATGAAAGGATGTTCCTGCTGTTTCATATGTCAAGGCTCTTTAAGGTTAAATTCTACATCTCATGCATGCATGACAGAGTCTGATCTTCACCATCTTTCATTTCTCTTCAGAAATCCTGGATGCGGATTCTGATAGCCTGCATAGGCCCTGGGGATATCTAATCCTAGGCTCTAAGGGAGCTGATCCCTCAGGCCTGCTCTCAAACCTTTTTTTGAGGGCCTTAAAAAGTTTTCTGGAGGTCTGAGGACAGGGACATGAGCTACACAGGCCAGATGGGCAAACTGCAGAGAGGGAATTATTGTACTTTGGTCCCATAGGCTGATGAAACACACCAAAATTGCAAAATCTGTTCAAGTCAGTGGACCAACATTTAGAGAGCTGCCATCCAACTGCAGCCCAATCTTTCATGCCTTCTGTAGCCAGCTTAATGGGCCTGGGAAGGAGGATTTGACCCTTTCACTGCAGGAAGAAAGCTCTAATTACTTTGAAAGTCTACAGAACTTGTTCTTTAGGTTACATAACCCATGTTCCTGCTGTTTTACACAACTATGAGGGACTAAATAATATGTAATTGAATGAAAGCTGCAACACTGGGCTCGAAAATTTGCTGAAATAATTAATATCACCAGTCAATTATATTGATTTATGCAGTCAGTATTCCAGACAAAGCCATCCACTGTAGCTTATTATCCTTAGGAGTCAATGTATTCAACTGCTGTGCACAAACAAAAGAAAAAGTCAAAGAATATAATTGGTAACATTTACAGCTGAAAGAAGGAGATGTTGAATGCATTTTGTGTATTGCACAAGAAAAAGTCATGCTGAAAAATAAATGGAGAAAAAGGAACACAGACATGAAGGATTGCTTAGCACACAGCCCAAAGTATACTGTGATACTGACTACTTGAATATATTGTTATTTGCACAGTCCTTTTATTTTGTCTCTCTGGTATTACTCAAAGCCCAAAGGTAGAGTTCCTGCTGTGCATGACTGTGTAAATACAGATAAAAACACACATACATGTACATATATAAGATAGCTTTAAAAGAATGGATATTGGCTACCAGGAGACTTCAAAGTATGAAGTGATACAATTTCTATCTGTATGTAACTTCATCATGGTAACAATATTGCCAGCTAATGATAAAGAAACTATTTGTATTATTACCCACTGTAATGAAAACTGTTATTTTTTTACCTGCAAATATAGGGCTGGCCTTAGCTTAAGAGGCAGGATGAATGTTAAACCAGATCTAATGAATAATTCATAAATGTTACATAATGCAATGGCTCATTCTGGGATTCATGTTTGAAGAATGACTTCTGCTGGTTAGATGCTGTTTAGATTCTGGGCTAGTGACACCCTGGCTTGACCTGCCTGCAATGAGATAATGATGAAAGGGTTGGTTTGTTGTCTGGGCTTTTTTTTAACCATTAAAATTTTATTGAGTTTTCATTACACAGACATATCTACAGAAGACTGAAAAAAGCATATACACAAATTCAGTGAGCCTGTTCCACTCGCTGAGTTGATTGCAGAGTCAACAACTGCATAGAGTAAACCACAGGTCTGTTCCCACCACATCCTGTGCAAAATGCAGCACAGCAGGGAAAATAACACTCTTGGCATTAGGAAATCTGGGTCCACCTCAAGATCTGCCAGCTGCCTAGTTCATGACAGAAATGGGGATGTGATTTCCCTCCATGCCCTTGAGTGAGGCAGAGGAAAGGAAGGAAGACTAATCCTCACAGGACGGGGACTGAGCTTTGGTAGGGTTACACCCAGACTTGTGTATATGGTACATATACTTGTCTGGTGTCATCTCCAAAGCAGCTGAAACAAAGATACTTGGCATTTACTAAGGGCTCTTCAGCTATATAGTTCCAATATGATGAGAGAGTTTTATTCACAAATACAAAAGGAGAAGGAATCAGAGGGTTTTAGGAAACTTAGTACAGGAGTTTTGGAGACAAAATTGGTTCATATATCTGAGGCAAAACCCCAAAATCATAACAGATGTGGGCTGAAGGTTTGTACACTTCTTGATCTAAGTTAGTCCATGTTGAGCTGCTGTACTAAGTTTTAGTGCCTCTCCTTCCATTACATCTGCTATTAAACACAATATGAATCTACAGGTCTGAACAATGAAACAGTTCAAATAGCTTTTTTTTTTTTTTTTTCTGGACTGTATCTATCAGTGGGATATAGCAAGGACACTACACAGAAATCTACTTTCTTCCCATGCAGGTGAAGGTGCAGTTCAGCATCCTGGCTCTAATTCAATACAGGCTCATGAATCCCCACTCTCCTTTCCTCATGCCCACAAAACACTATATTTCCTATCTCTCTTCCGCACTCACTGTTTAAGGGGGCAACGTTGAAGTGACTGGGTTTCTCATTTGAAGTGATTACACATAATAGAAGCAATTTCTTTCTAACCTCCTTGATGACGATGAAAGCGCAATTCTTAGAGCTCCTGCATTTCTGATTCAAAAGAATTAGAAAAGAGATACACACAGCAGGAAACCAATTTACACATACCTCACACCTCCGGGAATGCGTTTATAACCATCGTTGGTTTTAATAAATTCTGCCTCCCTGTAGTTGTTACTTGCCAAAAGAACTTGATAAAAGAAAGTGTCAAAAGGAAGACTGACAATTCATTGCCTATGTTGCTCCAACTGCTCCTAAAAATGAGGATAAATGAGAACTGTTCTACTAAATTTAAAATTCATTTGCTACACAGAGATTCAGTAAAAACCTCTGTTTCTCTGAGGGCCACCCCAGTCTGGTTCTGCAACGACCACTGAGAAACCAGCCTGCACAGCCCAGAACAGCAGCACGCACAAACACCACTCTGACTCCCAAAACCATCACCACGGTGTCAGCAGGTAGGAATAGGGGGCTCACAGCAGGAGTCATACATGCAAAAGCAGCAGATTCTGTGCTACTGCTCTGAACCAGTCCTCCAGCATCCCTACATCATCCACACAACCTTCAGACATGCAAACACTGGAGAGTAACTCTACATGAAAGCACTGAAAGACTGAGTAAGGAGGGCTACAGGGTGCAAGCATCCCTGGATCTTAGCAGAGGAAGAACAGCCATTAACACCTGCTTAAACACCATTGGAAAGCTGCAGTTGCTGTCCAGATATTCCAGGTAGACATCACAGAAGATGCAGACAGCACATGCATTGGTGCAAGCTGCTGCCTAGAGTTAACCCAAGAGCATTTTCACTGGATATTGCCTAAACTATGCCTAGACCAGGTACATCACATCTATTGCTGCAGTTTGATCAGTGGTCTCTGAGTTCACGGCTGTGACAATGAAAATCACAACAGGGACTCAGCATTTCTCATTTAACCTGCTCCATTTGAGGAAAGTCCTTTAGCTACTATGTGCATTCTTGAAAGTCTGCTAGTTTTGTAAAGAATCACAATTAGCTGACGGTGTGATTTTAGTCAGCTATGCTGCCATCCAAGAATAAACAAGGTACAAGGGTAAAATTATTTTTTAAAAATTCCTATTTATATTTACTGTTGTTGCATTGCTGTCTCCAGTCACACAAAAACCTACAGCAAACCTTCAGCCTAAGGAGCCCTTTGTTTTTTAAGGAGTATATCATCTCTTGATTTGAATACAAATTAGATAACAAAACATGATCTCCACATGTGAACAAGCAGCTGCTCTGTGGTGTTGCTCTAGAGATAGGGGAGAGAAGGGAAGATTACAGATGGATATTGATATGAGACAAAAAGTATATTGTTTAGGTTCAGCAATACTGAAACATACTTAGTGCTGTCAATTGTATACAATGCTCTTTTCCATTTAACCACAATGACAAAATCATAATTGCCTGGCTACAAATGTGGCCGTTTAAAAAGGTATAGAAACTAACAGACAGGCAGAATCCTCTCCAAAAGTCAGAGGCTAAGCTGTCTAGATTGTGCAGCCTACTGCTGAGGGTAACAAATCACTCAGACCACCCCGCTGAGCAGTTAGACAATACCACTGAGTGAGTAGGAGACTCCTCTACTACGTGTAAAGCACTTTGTGGAACTGCCAACACACTGGTTATCTGCATGTTGTGCTAATGATGCTGTTTCCCATCGAATGGGATATTTGAGATGCCCATTAAAGAACTTCAATTACTTTAAAAAATAGATCTATCAAGCCAAGTATCCCATGGAAAGACTGTTGTAGGCAACAGCTCATATACTTATATCATCATAATGCACAACTGTATTCTCGTAAGGTCTTAAACTTCTAATTAAGAAATTTATCAGCTATTTATCCACCCACATTTCCTTTGTGCATAAGCAGCTGTGCTGGCTGCTACATGGCACTTTTATAGCACTGCTAATAGCAGCTAAGCAGCTGTCAAGCTTTGCTTGACAAGTGACAGCAGTTTGATATCAAAGTTATCACTGCCATATTCTTAAAGTGCCCGAAGTGTTTTGCAAATCCTCAGGAACAAACCAGGCTGGTACAGACCACAAAGCCTGTGAAAGATTAACTCACCTAGGAGTGATGAGGGCAGTGCTTTTTCCAAGTCTATTCTACCCGTTTGTGAGTTTGTGTAGGTGTCAGTGTACAGAGTCACAACACATTCCCACCTCTCCTCTTGGCGTTAATATGGCAACTGGAACTTGTCCGTATATTTTGTTCACAGGAATTCAGTTACAAATGCTGCAGCAAAGAAGTGGGGAGCAGTGAAATTCAAGTGCCTTAATGAAATTTCAGGTTTGTTCCTATTTGTGTTAGGCTGTGACACTGTGCATGTTCAGTAGCTCTCTCCTCTGCAATTAGTAATAGGCTTGGTACAAATCTAGCTAAATCGAATTACTGTAAAATACAGAAATTAATAGTTGAAAAATTCAATTATTTTCTATCTATATTTTAAGATTTCGCTGCTGTATTTTAACATTCTTGTCCCCTGGATGTTGACAGGAACAAATTGCATTGATTTTCAGTATACACCCTCCATATGACATCACTGACAATTTCATTACAAGGGATGATAATTTTTTTTCCATGTGGTTACCGTTAATGTGATTAAATATGCTTTGTATTTTCAAGCCATTTATTTGGAAGGGATTGTGATTGGATTGTTATCACATCAAGGTTATTTAATCTAATACACAGTACAAATCAAAAAACAACCCATACGCTTCTGAAAGAGAGGTCACCAACTGATGTAATTTACAAAGTATATTACTCAAATAATTTTTGTGAGATATTAAAGAGGTATTTTATTTGCAATCCTATGCCATCTGAGTTATCCAGAGGTGCTTTGCATATTTATAATACACCCACTTAGGACAACTCCTTTCTGACTTAGAATCAGAATTCAGGTCCCACTTCAATCAATGACAATTTTGACATCAATGTTAATGAAATTAGGATTTAATTTTTACTATATATAACTCCGTTAGCTTCAAACTACTCCAAAATGCAGGCATGAATTATCACTGTCTTCTGTCCCTGTTGCAGAACTGCAAACACAATCAGGCTGGAGGTGCAAAAGTAGCAACAGAGAGAGAAAGACTAGAATTGAGGAAGAGTAGCATCACACCATGTAAACATTGTGCCACCCATGTCATATTGTAAACCTGCATGAGTTTCCAGATTAATCCATCTTCTCTAATTAAAGCCATTTAATATGTAACCCACAGGCACAGAACAGTATTTCGTTGCAGGCAAACATACTGCTATAATCAGCATATTTTCAGGCAATTCAGGCATAAGAAACATCACTGTTATATGAAAGTATAATGTATACACAGGAACAGATTATACCTATTGCAAAAGCTTTTCTCTAAGCATAAAATTCTGTACCTCAGCTGGTACTTCAAATAATGAAATCTTTCCCTGATCCACTGCATAAAGCAATTATGCAAATTTCTGCTAGTCCTCTATTTCTATAATGCTTATGATTGAGAGTTTGACATGATCATAATTCCTCTGGCTGGAAAATTGTAAAAGAGGCACAAATAAAGCATCATTTTAGAGAAAAAAAAAAATCCATAACTAGCAAGCATTCAATGTCCAATAATAGCTGCTTTCTCTGAAAAGATTCCACCAGCCAGCAGAGACTCTCAAGCTCCTGTTTCCAAAGAGTTGTGTGTGGCTGATGCAGACTCACTAACTTCCTCAGTTAATTCTGTTTCCCCATAGCTCTAGCATTTAAGGCTCTGCTGAAACTCTGCAAAGCCAGAGGTTCTGCAAGTGAGCCAGTGAAGCCAATCTCATTCAGCCCTTGATACCTCCAGAAGGCACTGGCTGGCAGATGTACAGCAAGGCAGTTACAAATGGCACTGATGGGTGACATCACCAGACTGTGACCTGCAGTCCTGTGATTTAGTCACAACTCAGGCTACACTTTTATGGACCATGCAAGAATCTACAGAGCTCCTTAGCAGCACAGACTAATGGAAGTGAGTGTCTGTGCTTGCACTCACGGCTACAGAGGTTATTACTTTGTTCCTCAGAAGAGCCTTGTAAACTCAATCCTACAAATCACTGATGTGCACTTCATTTTAAGTGAGCTCACAGTAATGCCAGGCATGCCTGATGCTTACATGCATGTGTTGCAAAAATGAAGGAGCCTAGATTGAGTAGATTAGCTTTAGGTTTTATTTGTTTTGCTGTTCTAAAACTAGATAATTAAAAAAGGAAATAAGCAGGTTCTCAATAGATTTGTATGGTTCACACCTGTTATTAGAAGCAGCATTATCCTGTTCAGTGGAGAACTCCCCTGCTCTTTGAAGTTCAAATGAAAAATCTCTCTCAAGCTCTGGTGTGTCTGCTTTTCCGGTGGTGCATTAGAAACAAAGAGCCAAAATGAACCGACAGCTTTTCATTTCTTTCCCTAATTAACCATCACAGCAGCTGCACAGTGGAAGAATAATAAGCTCCCTTCTTATTTTCTTATCTTATTTGAGCAAAATTCTATTCTGATTTGACAAATTTTTGTGCTTTTTTTTCTTATGACACCACACTTGTGGCAGTCAAGAGCTGGTTTTATGTTCTTGTTTTAGCTGAGGCAGTACAGCAAATAGGAGATAATTTGATACCTCAGTGCTGACACACAAATTAAATACTAGGTGTCAAGAAATCTCTCCTTTTTGTGTGACACTAGCTTTTCACTGCAAAAAAGGATCAAGAAAAAATGATCACACAATATTTTTGTGTATAATTTAACCTTGACCAGGAGCCAAGTTTTATCACTCAGCTTCAGCTCATAGTTACATTAACACTTTCTGTGGTCTATCTTCAGAAAATTCAGTGTTTGACATATTCTTAAACTTAGTAGTAATCAATGCAGCTCAGTTTCAAAATCTTCCTAGGATAAAAGCTTTATGTGGGCTTCAGAGAGCAACAGCCAGCTTTAAGTAGCTTAAAAAAATTGTGCCTGGACTCAAAAGACTAGACTAGGGCTTAAAATCTCTAGTTTCTCTGCAGTTTTACTACACACTTCATGCATTACTGAACATAATCTTTCTTGACCAAGGAAGACAACGAAAGTCCCCCTCATCCTTGTTACACCCTGCCCTTTTTCTGCAGGACAAAGGTAGGAGTTATCCAAAATAATACATTTGCCTTGTATTTTCATGGTACAATCAGATTTCTCTGTAGAAGTCATCAGTGTATTTTTACAAGGGCTTGATTTCCACAAGCTGTACTGTATCAATGAAACAAACCTTAAAAGAAATTATATGCTTCAGCTATTGGAAAATTTGGGGGTTGTAGATGACCACAATATATCCATAAGTGACTCAAATCATACATTATTCCTACATGAAAAACAAAATAGCACACAACCATAGATGCATCTGGCCATGCAGTAAGACTGCTTCTATCTATCATTTACATAGATGAGAAAAATTGCCAGTAAGTGTGGCCAACTGTTCCTCAAACAATATTTCTCTCAACAAAAAGCCAGGACCATGTGCTGATTTATAGTAAATGTGCCATTCTTTCCCTGTGCTATCACCACCAAAGACAATAACAAGTAGCTCAGAGCACAAAATTTTTGTAAAAATGAAACAATGGGTGTTGGCACAGCACCTTATCCGCTCTGTGTGAGTATGGAAGAATTTGGATTGCTCTAGTGGACACCTTAAGATCCTTTATTACACTTACACTGCTGGCTTCTTGAGCATAGCTTTGAGAATGCAGCCCAATAAATCATCAGTGAATGGTGTTCAGTGATATATTTGATGTACTTGGATTCATGGACATGGAAGTCAAATCAAAGGTTATGAGGAGGTAGCAGAGGTTACAACCTGTTTCAAAGGTGAGTCATGTGTATACCCTGAGTCAGCCTGAACACAACAGCAGCAGAAGTTAAGAGCTGAACAAATGCTCTGAATCACACATAAACCTATAAAAATTCCTACTGTGTCTTCCAAATGCCTGCCATTCAATTCCTGCCTCCTGTAAAGGGAAAAGGAGTCTCTGGAACAGTACAATTCCTCTTCACCATTAATGGCTGATGGGGAAACATCCTGTTTTGGAGACCGCATTAGTTTACACAAGTGGGAAGCTGCAATGTTCCCATCATCCTCAAGATGTTTTCACAGCAGGTTATGAGCCTGGTAGCAGTGCTCACACTATTTCTGCATGGTGTGCAATACGTACATTGCTCAGCCTTCCCAAAATGCTCATTGATTAGCTACTTTCATATACACAATATTGTCTTGGGGCCCATCACAATTTCCACTCTCACTTTACTCAAATCTAATATGAAACATGCTTTTCATTCACAACCACGCAGCTGCCTAACACCTCTCCAGCCCTCTTGCAGGCAGACACACTCCATCCTGAGCCAGCTACCGAGAAGGTCTACCTAAATGGCTTAATGGATAAGTATTACTCTTAGAATTAGTGCAATTATTTACATTTGACTAAAGCTTAACACATATTTTGCCAAAATTAATCTTCCAAAAAGATACTTAAGCTTAGCTCAAAGGCATTTCAGGGCATAGAAATATAGATTTATTGCAGCAGTGGCTATATATGTTCAATCTTTCTCAACTGGTGTATGTCTTGCTCCAGTTCCCATCTGCTGATCCTTACAAAAGTACTGTTTAGGACCCAATACTACTTTTCCCATTAAAACACTACTTCATTGCAACTGAAACTTCTTTCAATATCCTTAATTAGTACATTCACTTAAAATCGAAAAGCTCAGCCCATTTCATGTTACACTTGTCATCCTGGCTGTGCACATTTCCAAACTACACTCCTGATCCAAACTGGGATTATGCAAATATGTTTTGTTTTGCTTTAATTCCCTCAAACAACAAGTTTCCAACTGATGATTGGCAGCATTCACAGCAACCCTGCAGCAGTTAATCTCGTGATTGGAGATTAAAGAGCACTAACCAGGGAGTATCCGACTGACCAGGTCTTGCCTGGATCTTCACAAATCATGACAGAGATAGCGTTGCTTGGCAGCATTTAGCCCTCTGGCAGATACTGCTAGAAATTTCAGGGAAACCTTCAATCTCATACAATCAAAGCTATCCAGACACAGAATAGTTGCAAAATAACTACTGATTATTCCACTCTTTTCCAGTGACCAACACCCAGGGTGAGTAAGAGAACATTAAAAATATTTTGAAGAGAAATATTTTGTCCTACAGACTCCCATGGAGAGAAGGGGGCAGAATACTGTAGACCACTGGACAGACAGGGCCACTTTGAGCAACATGGTAAGTGCTGAACACAAGCATTTGTGTGAGGTCAGGTCCCAAGCCACAAGCATCAGCTCCACTGTGTGGCACGTGAACCCCCTTATCACAGAACAGATCCCATTGGAAGGGATCAGCACCCCCAGGTCCTACTTTCCATCAGGTCATCCCCAGTCTGTGCTTGTACCTTGGGCTGTCCCTCCCCAGGTACAGGACCATCTGTTTTCATTGAATTCCAGACTCTTCCTCTCTGCCCGTGTCTCCAAACTGTTGAGATCCTTCTGAAGGGCTGCCTAATACCCAGGGCTATCAACCACTTCCGTCCAGAAGCTCTGTATTGTGGGTTTGTGCATAATAACCACCACTCTCCTAGCCAGCTGACAACAAAAATGAGGCTTTCAGTGAGACAAGGAAGAGCAATTTTCCCATATTCCTTTTAAAAGGAACTGTGCTGTTGTCAGTCACAACACACTCACAGAGCGACAGTACCTTGAGACTCCAGGCAGTGTTCTTAGCTGAGACAAACTTCTAGGATACCTCCTTCACAACACAAGGTTTCTTGTCGAGTCTCTCCCCTCGAGCTGTGCCCATCGGCTTTTATGTTGACGCCCCTCCTCCTGCTTGCTGCGTGTTAATGATACTCAGCTGGAAACAATTCTGAGTGAATAACGGTCTCTCCAGTTTAGAGCACAGGTGTTGGTTTCCATGGAACTGTTCCTCGACAACAGAAGCTTTTTACATTACATTGTCAGAAGAGAGGTTCTGTCTTTTCAGTAAAGGCTTTTATATTGCTTAATCATAAAGAAGCATTTAATTACAGGACGTTACTAAAACAACATGTTAAAGATGAAATCCGATTCTATTAATCCAAAATCAAAAGAGGCCATGTCTGGCTAATAAGCTACTTCTTCCTAGTTGGGAACTTTTATCTGGTGTTCTAAAAATTTTAAGCCAAAATTTGACTCTAAATGTATACATTGAAGCATAATCATGAAAACATTCACTATACAAATTTTAATTTGTTTGAAAACACAGTTGATTCTGTCCCTAAATTTACATTTAATGGAAAAAAAATCAAATAATGAAGTAACTAATTATAGAGACATGTGCTTGTATGGGACCTACCCAAACAGCTGACAGAGCTCTGCAGAGAAACACAGGATCCTTTAAACGAACAATAAAATTATGCAATTTGAGTTAATTTCCTGGAATTTTCGGTGCATTTCTTGGTTTGTTTTCTGTTTGTTTGTTCGGGGGAAGGGTGTCTGTTTTGGAAGGTTCTGTGCAATTCTTGTTTGGTTGGTTTTTTATTTAACTTTTGATGTAATCCCAACAACTGCATGCTCCAGGCATGGGAATGTTGGATCAAACCAGTGCTTTTTCTGACCCCTTAAGCGCCAGTGATCGGCCACAGTCAAGGCAAGCTAAATTAACCCTCTAAGTTAGCAGCTTTCTCCACCTCTGAAAAAAGTTTTGGACATTTCTAGGTGTCTAAGATCTGGTGAAGAGGGCATAAAGAGCCTACCTAGCCTAGAGGCTGCTCAAAACTCCACCAAATAAGAAAAACAATGCCAAGCTCTTAATACTTAACCTTGTGACAGGGAAAAATGCTTCTTCAATGGCTTTCCCGCTCCTGGAGTAAAAGTTACTAACAAATTTTAGAAAGGCAAATGGCTTCTTCTTAAGAGCTTTACTTTTTTAACAGCTAAGTGGAAATGTTAGCAGTAACTGTTTGCTTGGTACAGAGCAAACCCTCTGCTAGCAGTAACTTCTGCATACTCAAGGCTACAATGTTACTCTTCGTTGCACAGATACTGTGGCTGTTATTAAACCTGAATAACTTTCATGTAGGAAACAAAAAAGAGCCGGGGGAGGAACCCTAACGTTTAAAATTGGCTATGGCTTTTGCCTTTCTTCTGAGATGAAAAACAAAATGTATTTGGAGTCTTCTTCTACTTAAGCTGACAAAACACTTTTCAGACCTTGGCTTTTGGCAAATGCAGCTAAGGGGAACAATTTAGATGTAGCATGAAAAGTTATCAAAATATGACAATAGGTCGAATATTCTTCTTAAATGGTAGAGTTTAGTAAACAATTTTAGTCTCTTTGACCAAGGCCAAAATGAAGAAATACTTCTTTTGTAAACAGTCCCACATAAAATAGTACTAAATTACAGCAATATTTCTGTAACATAATGGTTTAAGGGAAGAAAAAAATCTGTAACATTTGGCAGCTACTGTACACTGCTTCCCATTTTTCTGGAAAAACAACCACGTTTTTCTCCCCTCAATACAGGGGATTAAAGCAATCATGCTAGGATACAAATAGAGATAATCTTAGGATTTCTATGCTCAACAGAAGCAAAACTAAGTATTTGTTTCTGATGGAAATGTGAAAAATAGAAGTTTAAACTTTTTTTTTTTCTTATTACTGAGCAGATTCACAGTGAATTTTTAAAAGGAGGAGGCATTGCGTTGCGCTAAATACAAGGATATTTCTTTATGTTGTTTTCAAGCTACCAAATTGACACAAATTAATTTTTAAGGCATTATCCCCTTCTGTTCTTAATAATTCAGTGTGAACATTATCAACACCTGGTGCTTTATTGTTCCTGGGTGTTCTGGTCGCCTCTTGATTCTAGAAATGGCTCAGCTGTCTGGAAAATGCCTTTATCCAGTTCACCATTTAAAAAAATCATTAAAATCCTCCCTCCATCTTTCTCTAATTACATTTTTTTTAAACTAAGTTTTCAATTTTTGTCCTTTATCTGACTTTATTTGGCTCAGTTCATGTTCTTGTCTCAAATGCTGATATCCCAGGAAAATGGCCTGAAATTATCTTATTATGCTGCCACTTCTACTGTACAGAGCCCCTTTTTGTGCTGTACTATCTTCCTGTTGAATCATTCGCATTACCAGAGGACTTAGGGAAGTCACAAAATCATCACCACACATTGCTTTCTTATACTCCTCATCAAAAACTTTTTTTGTTTTGTTTTCTTTTTTCTATGTTTTCCCTCCTACCCTTTTTTTAAACTCCAAGTGTTTTCCCAGTGGTATTAAATTGTTCCACAATGATCAAGTGCATTGCCACCTGTACACTTGCTGTCTTCTGTTAAATTCACATGGTAGAAGGTATTTCTAAATGCTGATACAAACTATCCACCTCTGTTCCAGCGCTCCTGCACTTCTTCCCTCAGTATTTAATGTATTTCACCCCTTTCTGTGCAATGATGCCAAGAGTTTTTCAAACATTCCAGCAGCTCTGCCAGCATTTATGACATTTATTATTCATGTGCATTCAGAATCCCTTGTAACTAAGGATATGGAATAATTCCCTCTGTGAATCACAAAACATCACGTGCTTCCTTACAGAATTTTATTATAAAATATGCAAGACAACATATTATTTCATACTTCTTGAAGAGCAATGAAAGTAATGATGCCGAGGTACACAACATTGAAAATGTCAGCCCAGATCACACAATTTTAGCAAAAAAATTCTCTGGTTTATAAACTTTCTTCGAAAATTTTAACTCAGTGCCCCAAGTCCTCCCTTTCCCCTTTTAAGGAAAGACTGGACGTGGCACTTGGTGCCCTGGTGGTGTTCGATCATAGATTGGACTCGATGGTCTCACAGGTCTTTTCCAACCGAACTGATTCCGTGGTTCCCCCGCTGGCTCCCAGGCTTTCCTCTCGAGCTTCACGGGTGCAGCCGGAGGTTGATCCCCGCTTTGTGCCGCACTCCCCGCACTGCCCCGAGGCTCCTCAGCCTCCCCCTTCCCTGGGGGCTCCAAGGCAACGTGGCGGACCCCGCCACACATGGGTCCATGTTTCGGCTTTGTTTTCAAGCTGCTCGGGCTCGTTTCGGCCGAGAAAGCCGCTCCACTCCGCTCGGGCCCGCTCCCCGCCCCACCTCGGGCGGCCTCTCAGAACGCCCGTGACACCGCCCCGCCCTCTGCCGTGCCGCACTTTCATCACGGCCAGACCATAGCCCCACCGCTCCGCCGAGCCTCGGCCATTGTCACTGAACGCGTAGTATCCTCGCGGTACTGTGGAGTGGCGTTACCCTCGGATTTACCGCTCCGGCTGCCGGAATTTGACGCGAATCTGCTGTCGCCAAAAGCCAGCTGGAGCCGGCCCCTGCTGCCTCAGCGGAACCGGAAGCGCTGCCATTTTGTTTCGGGTGATGGCGGCTGTGGTGCTTTGGGGCTGGGGGCTTTAGCGCGGGCCTGGCTGTGCGGAGACTCGCTGCTCGGACAGTCGGTGCTCTTGCGAGCTGCCTCTGCCTCGCTGTGCCCCCCGGTGATGTACGGAGGGCTCGGAGGCTCTCGACGGACTGCAGAAGAAGCAGGCCCGGCGCCCCTAATGTTGTTGTCAGGCGGGGGAACGGTGCCTGGGCCCCCTGGAGGAGGAGGAGGTGGAGGTGGAGGCGGGAGTAGCCGTGTGGAGCTGCTGGTTTTCGGCTATGCCTGCAAGCTGTTTCGGGATGATGAGAAGGCTCAGTACCAGGAGCAGGGGCGACACCTTATTCCTTGGATGGGAGACCCCAAGATCATGATCGATAGGTCGGTGTAACACAACCCCCAGACTGTGCTACGAGATCTCCTGTGATAGCCTCTTTCTGTTCCTCTCCTTGTGCTGTGGGCAGTGAGGGCGGGGGTTAAGCAGAGGGCTCGCTCTGGCAGGCGTGTCGGGACCTTCCGTGGCGGGGCTGGAGGCAGCTCCTCCCGGCGCAGCGCTCCGAGGGTGCACTGGTAACGCTGCAGGCCCCCCTGCCTGCGGGAACTTGGGGTTTTCCGCTCTGGCAGCGCTGCGAGGTTCTTCTCCTGGCAGTCAGCGTGTGATGGGTCTTTCTGCTCCACTTGTCAGAGCAGGGTCGGCAGAGTGGAGAGTGGGAATGATCTGTTCCTTTTCAGTGCAAACCACAAACGTCCTCTTCTCTCACTTGGAATCCAGGGGAGCCTGATTACATGGGAGCACTTATTAGGCACGTTGTCTGTTCTGTAGGTGAGAACGGGCAGTGTAGGGAATGCGAAGGTGTTCATCCATCTTTAAGGAAATGGGGATTTCCTATTTCTCCTACATAATCTGGCTGCAGGCTGTTGATGGGACACCCCAAAAGCAATTCTTGGCCTCTACTTTTCCTGGTGCTGTGATTTACAGTATTAGACAGAATGGATTTGATTTTGGGTGCTTGCTGCTGAAATTTTATGTCAGGGCTGGCTTGTTGTGGTTGTTATGCCATAGGCCCAGGTTTGTGGCCAGAGAGAGTAATAGAATTTGCTTTGATGTTCCTTCTGATCTCTTGAGTTGTTTCAGCAGTGCAGGATGGGATTTGGAAATAAATTCATTCAGAAAGAATTATCTGAATATTTTGTTGGAGAGAGGGAAGATAGGAGATCAGGTTGGTTGTGTTTGAGTGGAGCACTAAAAGAATAATTCAAGAGTTGTGACTGACTCTGAAAACCTCAGTGGGAAAGATGGAAGGATTTGGTTTGAAAAGAGTCACATGACATACTGTAGATATTTATTCCTTCAGTTTTATTGCTGCTTTGGTGCTGGACAGGATTTTCTTGTTTTGGCTTAAGAGCTGTATTTGCCTTGGAAAAATGTCAGTAAGGGAAGGTCTCTTGATTTTCTTCCATGGGACTGGAGAAAAAAGAAATGCCCTTACACTTCTTAAGTGTTGGTGCTTACGCCATTAATGATGGTTATCATTGAAATAAATTTGTTAAATTGGAGTAGACACAAAGGCAGGACAAAACAGCCATAAATGTTTGTAGCTGTATTTCATTTCTCACTTACACAGCAATGGAAGTGTTGTGTTGCACACTTCTAATCCAAATCATTTCTGTGACTGATCTCATTCGTAGGTGGAGGCTGTTTTTGGGGTGCTGTGCAACAGAGCGCCATTCACAGGTGTTACAGAAATTTTAGGGAGCAAACACTAAGTATGTGCATGTCTGTACACACATACTGAAATACCAAATAACGTACATTTGTGAGTTAAGGCAGCTTGCAATTGCTAATCTTATAAACTCCTTTGGAAGCTTAGATTCCTTTTATCTCCAGCAGCAGGAAGTCCTCATTTTCACCATTTTGAGAAAAGCACATTGCTATGAGAAGACTTGGGTTCATGTTTGCCTGTGGACAGAGCTTGATTAACCAGACCTATGTTTCATTTGCTTTTTGCTATAAGAATATTTACTTTCTTTGTTTTTGGTCTAGCAAGTTGGCACAAGTCAAGAGTTGTGTGTGGGAAGACACTTCAGCGGAGACAAGTTTACTGTCACTTTACTTTCCCGTCAGTTTCTCTTACTGATGCATAAACATGATCCCAATGCAGTGCTTTTCCTGCAAATAAAGTGATTTCTTAGAAAGGAACTGTACATCATTGATCTTTGCCGATTTTGCGATGAACCTCCTTAAATTGCATGTTCATGTTACTGTTCCTATGTATGTGTGTCTCTCTATCACATAACCCAGAACTTATTTCCTCAGCCAAATGGCTAGGGGCCGAGCCTAGCCATGATTTTACCTCCAATGGACGCAAGTTTCTATGGTGAAGATTTCTCCTGAGAGTTCGGGACTAGCAGAAAGAAGCGAGGAAATTTCGACCGTTTGGTTCTTACGGATAGGTATTTATGTACTCGGGTTTGTGTGAATGTAAGCTATTTGACTTTCCAGAAAAACATATTTTGCAAGTGACATTGATTGGTTGGTTGAAGCACGTACGGTAAGAGCTGTTAAGGAAATGGATCCCACTTAAACTATTAAAGGATACCTTTGCCTTTAATTGTAATAATTTATTAGTTTCTTTGAGAGGAATTTAGACTACTAAACAAATTTTCGATAGTTGGTGACAAATGATTAGCGAAATTAATTGTAACTTCTAAAAGGGCATATGCATTAACATATAAGTATTTTTTTTTTCATTTTTATTGGGTAAGTATTTAAGTTGTCGCATAAACCCAAGCCCTAAGTTCTTTGCATTGACCAGCTGTTTCATCCTGCAGGTATGATGGGCGTGGTCACCTGCATGACCTTTCTGAATATGATGCTGAATATTCCACCTGGAACAGGGATTATCAATTGTCTGAAGAGGAGGCTAGAATAGAAGCCCTCTGTGATGAAGAGAGGTATTTAGCCTTGCATACGGACTTGCTTGAGGAGGAGGCAAGGCAAGGTATTGCTCAAGGAATAACCTGGTTATTAGAAAAGCACGTTTAAATAAAGTATTATGAAACTAAATTTACTCCTAATTTTATACTCTCTTTTTCTGATGTTATCTTGACAGTACCCAGTGGATTCGAAAAGCGGGAGTCTTTGCGTGTGTGAGAGGACCTCAGGATAGTTTAACTGTAGATCCACACAGAAATTGCCCAGATTCTGAGGGCAGACTGGGATTTCAGACCCCCCAAAATAAACACATTTTGCTTCATTTTTAGCATTGTTTAAAGGAAATTCTATGCTTTTATATGCATAGCTGGATTAGAATGTCTTAATCCACAGCCTGTGTCTCTTCAAGAAGAAATAAATGGTCAGCATGTGTACATGCTGTGTTTTTCTGTTCAGTTTTTAATGAAAGCTAAAATCAGGAGAAAACTTCTTATTTAAACCTAAAGTAAGAAATATTACTTCTTCTTTTTTAATATATTAGCTTCTGAATATGTTCTAATATTGGTAATTGCATTTTTGTTCAAGAGGAGGAATATAAAAGACTCAGTGAAGCTTTGGCAGAAGATGGTACTTATAATGCAGTGGGATTCCGTTATGGCAGTGATTATTATGACCCTTCAGAACCCACTGAAGAGGAGGAGCATCAACCTGCAAAACAAAGAGGTAAGGCGTAAAAAGAACAAGGGTTAATTGCATTTCTGTGTCTTGCAGTTGAGAGTTTAAAATATATGTGTTATTAAAATGCAGTTTAAAATTCTGAAAGCATTTCATCAAAGTCTTTATGGGACTCCGTTACTGATTTTTTTGTAGACTTTGTTCTTGATGAGCTTATAAATGTTTTCCTACTATGGCACAGTCAATACTGCAGTAGTCAGGGAATTTAATTCTGCTGCCATGCAGATTCTTATTCAGAAAAAACTAGTAATTCCTTACATTGGCTGTCTGCTAACCCTGTGTTTCTCAGTCAAGACAGAAAATATTAAAAGCAGAAAATAGTAATTAATAAGAATGCATCTTTGTAAGTTTTGATTTTGTTATCTTAATTACTATAAATGAGTCTGTCTTCAACACAGTGTGCCCTGCTCCATGCCCTAAAAAATACAGAATTCAGTTGTCATGTTCCCATCTATAATTCCAATGACTTCATATTTTTATCTCACATTCTTAAGGAAGGTTTCAAATATTGTTGAACTATGTCTTAGTAAAGTGAGGATTGTTTAATTAATGTTGGGTTGCCTAACTACATCTTGGTGGGTTTCTATGGTATGAAATGTGCTTTTTTCCCCCAAGGTGTTGTGTTGCACTGCAGGATCATTTTAGGTGCTATGGCTTATTTAGTGTTTTTTGCTGTGTCTGAGAGATTGTGTAAGGGCAGTCAGTGTCTGTACTACTTGCACTGTACGTAGAGTTTCTCCTCTGCTCTTCTGTACTGAAACAGAATTGATTGTTGTTTCTGGGATATAATTAATTTAAGACTCTATAACCAAATATTGTTAGCTGGAGCTTCTGCCCAAAGAAACAGTCTATGCTACTTTGTCTGCTGCTCTTTCCTTCTTTCTTTGCTGCTAAAATTTCTCTGTACCTCTGTGGATTTAAACTATTTGAGTTCATTAAGAAAAACCCCACAAAAACCAACCCACCAGAAAGTAACCAAACAAGTGAACTCGCTTTGTTGCATGGTTTGTCTGCAGTAATCACTGTGACATCTCATGTGTGATGAGGTTCTTCTGCTGTTTCCACAGCTCCCATGGTCAGGTGTTCCTGCACTTGGTGCCGTCTAATCTCTCAGAGGAAAAAGGGAATACAATTTCTCTTAAGGCTACTAGAATAGATAATACTAGAAGTTACTTTAAAAAGTAAACTTTTTCCTTCAATTATTATAAAAATCTGTAAAGCATAATATTTTCAGAGGAGCATTTCTGCTGTAGCAAATAATGGAATGTAATATAAATTATTCTCTTTAACTACATTTAAATGTCTTCAGTCCAAATGCTGTTTATATAGCTGCATTTGATAAATTCCTTGATTGGACATCCTTTTAGATATACTTTTTTTCAATTTTTTTTTTTTTTTTACATTTTAGTTCTTCGACATGTTCTTTCCTAAAGTAGTTTATTCTGCTATTTCTTGTAGAAACAGCTCAGACAGAAAATACAGAGGAAAATGAAGAACCTTTTGTTGCCCCTCCGGGACTGAATGTACCTTCTGATGTGGAACTGGTATGTGTACATTTAATGCAGCCTACACTTCTGCCAGCTTTTGAGCAGTTGATGGTGCTGTTTGGTGGTTGGGTTGTTTTTCACCCTGTTAACTTAAGTGGGGTACATTTTAAATTATTCTAAAATAGTAACTTAATTTTGAATGTTCTGCCTTGAATTCTTGAGTTCTATGAACAGCTGTTCTATGAACACACTGAAATGATAGCTGTGCTTATGATAAGTGCATTTGGTATCACTTGTGATATTATTTTAGTTAATGCAGAGAGCTGCGGTGTAAGGTTCAACATTCCAAACATAAATGACCATTAAACTGAAAGTTTGCTTCTGTTCAAGAATTCTTTTCTGGAATCTTTTTAATTGAATCCCAATCTGAAGGGGATAAGAAACTGACCAAGTGTAAATGCTGTATATAGAACTAGTGTATTCAAGGAGAAAAACAGTAATTTATTTCTAGCAAAGTCTGAAATACCTTGACAGCATTAGCACATAGAAGCTCCTTTCTTCATGTGAGATTACAGAACATGTGGCAACTTCTAGCAGACTTTAATTGGACTTGTGTATTTTTCTTGAAGGGAGTTGAACAGACACCTGCTTGAGTACAGGTCTAACTGATAAGAGTTTTCAATGTATTTCAAGTTTCATAAAAGATGTTGGAAAATCAGATAATATTCTTGCTTCTATAACTGTGGTCATGAAAGTGTTAATTTGTATGTGGACTCAACTTGATATTGTCCACCTGATAACCTTGGCCAGGGAAGATTCAGAACACTGTTAGAATAAGTAATAGTGAGCACAGAGTATTTATGTAACTGTTTTTCTTCTTCGTTAGCTTTTATTTAAAAAACCTTGAGTTCTCAGAGAAAAGCTTCTTATTTTGCATTTGAATACTGTTTCCAAAACGCAACTGCTGGTGAAAGAGTGTTGGTTTATATAGCTGCTTGGGTTGAGTTTTGTTCTGAAATTTAGGATATATTTCTTACGTATGTTGCATAGTGCGGTATAGGGCTTATTGAAGTAATTTCTCAGACAGCTGTTGAACTCCAGTTATATTCACATGAATAGAAAGCAAATGTAGATGTATTTGGTTTTGATTTAAAAAAAAAATAAACCCAACAAACATCAAAATGTCTAGACAGCAGCTCTGAAAGCAGTGTATACTTAACCCTGGATTGGGAATTGTGAGAATTTTTTTTTGGTAAGCCTTGATTTGTTGTTGCTCTTCTATTGAAGTCATGCAGCTTTACCACAAAAGATATTTATTCTCTTTAAATGTAAGAAATTTGAGAATCAGCTTGCTAACATGGAGACTTTGCTCCCAGTCTACAAGAAGCAGTTCAATAATGACCAATATTTTATATCTCTTGCAATATAGATCAGTGTAAAGTGGCAGTAATCGATTAAGACATGCAGGCAGCAAAAAAACCCCATCCAGACCTATGGAAAGTTCAGCATATGGCAGCCCCAATTGCAGCAATAATGTCATTCTGGAACTTAGAATAAAAGAGCTGTGACAAGCAGGCCAAAGGTCTTCCACTGCTTAAAACTGATTATGGGCAAAGATGATTGTTCTTCACCAGGGCACTTTAAGAAGTCTCTGGATATTCTTGAAGTGGGCTGTTAGAGGAAATTTTTGCTTACTAACTTGTGAGAAGAGATATAAACAGGAAAACTTTATACATGATGTGAAACTGATAATGCACAAAATATTGCCAGTTTGTTAAGAACCTCATTGCCTCTCATTAAAATAATCTTTGCTGGGGTTTTAGAAGGACAAATAAAACTTGAAACAGCTAGTTATTTTCCATATCAAATGTGTCCTGGTAAAGGATCCAGTCAGCAGAAAACACTTTTTAAAATTGCGCTGTTTGATAATATTCACACTTTTTAACCTATGTGGAGCACCACTGTCTCAAGTGCTTCCAATCTTCTGAGAAACATTTTTTGAGGTTTGCAACATAGCTGTGTGTCTATGCAGTAAAAATGCAAAGCTAAACCAAATGGTTAATGTGACACTTCAGTCTTTATAGGCACACAGAGTATGTGTTTTTACAGTGTTCTGAGCACAAGACAAAGCAGCTGAGTATGAAATTAAAAGCAGCGAATATGAAGTTCATTCATTCTTTAGCTGTACTCTCGTTCTCTGCACGTCTTGGATTTGATATCACGCTTCTCCCTAGGGATTTCTGGAGTGAAAATGCATAGATGCTGCTTAACTTTATTAATTTTATCTCTTGCGTTATTGTGGAAGTGTTCAATGACCCTTCAAGGGAATGGATGTGGGTATTGTAGTTTGTGTGTTGGTCTTGAGAGGCAACGTGTTCTTGCCAAGCAAATACAAAGTAAGAAATTTCTAGTTAGGGAACATTTGCACTTTCAGAGATAACAGAGTTAAGGACAGCTTTTGGGATGGAAACCGTACATGTTGAGTCTTCTGAGCACCTTGAGATATTGTAACATCAAGGTCATCCAGGATCTGTTGCCCTCTTCAGTTTGGTGTTCAATGCAGAAACAGCTGTGCTGGTAGAAGAAGAGGATCTTGCAAAAGGAACTGAATGAGCAGCTGAGGAAGACTGGGACTGTTTTGGTTATCTTTTAGGGCTCACGTGCTTTCACTAGTTTTAAGTGATTGTGAAACTTAAGTTGCTAAAGAAAGCCAAGAAGGACAGGGAACTACTGTTCTTTCTAATTCCCTTTGGAGTTCTAGCACACTGTACAAGCTACTTACGAAAATACAAATATGTGTTACTTTACTCCCACAGCCACCAACGGCAAAAATGCATGCTATCATTGAGCGAACTGCAAACTTCGTGTGCAAGCAGGGAGCCCAGTTTGAGATCATGCTGAAAGCCAAGCAAGCGCGCAACTCCCAGTTTGACTTTCTGCGGTTTGATCACTACCTCAATCCCTACTACAAGTTCATCCAGAAGGCCATGAAAGAAGGACGCTATGCAGCTCCTTCGGAAAGTAAAGCTGACGAGAAAAAATGTGAGTTGTTGCTTGGCAAATGGTGGCTTCAGGATGGGAATCAGTGAAACAGGTGCTGGTCTTTTTGTTAAAATAGCCACATTTTTCTGGGATTTCACTGGAGCTGGATTGATGTGATGATTCAAAATTTTGCTTAAATTGGAGATTTTTAAAAAAAAAATATTGTTTGTGGAAACTTTACAGCTACAGGAGCTGCTATGATGTGGAAGTTTTAGAAGCAGTCATGTAGCTCAAGTCCAACAGAAGGCTGGTCTGTCCATTTAGGGTTTAGTTTTATTGATGTTGGGCAATATCTTGGATCTATGCTTTCATGACTAAGCTGATTTATATGAATGATGCTTTCCTAAGAATTCATGCTTGTCCTGTATCACCATTCTCTCCCAAAGCATATTCATAGCAAACTCAAATAAAATTCAAACATTACTTTTATTTAGACTCGAAAGTCAAATCTGAGGAAGATGATGATGATGATGATGACGATGATGGAAATTATCTTCATCCAAGTCTTTTTGCATCTAAAAAATGCAGTAGGCTTGAAGAGCTCATGAAGGTACTTGACACAATTATAATTACCTATTTATCTTGTAAAACACCTGATTCATGGACACAAAAATTCTAATATGCAGTTGCTTGGGTCTTCTATTGACAAAGGTCTTGGGTTCTTTTCAGACTGTAATTTAAGTCTCTTTTGGTAAACTTTTGAGTTAACTTTCCTCTAGTACACAAATTGTTGTTTTTCCATTTCTAAGGAATTATATTTCTCTTTCTGATGCCCTCTGGTATTGAGGGCACCACTCAAGGATTTATCCTACAGAACCTGTGTTGAAGCAAAGAGATTAAGATATTTAATGCCTTCTGTATATAAGCTAAGAGTGATTTTTTTTTTTTCTTTTAGACTTTAGCGGATAAAATGTTGACATGAAATAACAGTTCCAGCAAATAATATTTCACCAGAATTAAATTTCACTCATTAAACGTAAATTTTGCTAGATGTGTTAGTTGTTTTTATTTTCCGAGACTGGGCAGTAATGGAATAATGAGAGTGACAGATGGCTGTACATATTTGAGGGTTTCAGAGGAATGAAATCAGGCTGTGGTGCTGCCTGATACTTAGACAGGGCACGTTCTGTGCCTTATCCCAGCTATTATTGGCTAACAGTAATAAACACTTTTTTTATGTCATTCATTTCTGTTTACATGAAAGTGGTTTTTTTCTTGTTTTTCACTAATTTTCAAATATGTTGATTCTCATGTGAGAGCTACAAAAACAGTAACTTCAGTGTTTGCACAGAATTACTGATGACTATTAACATAGATAAATTTGCTTTCCCAGATATATTGATGCTACTGCTCTTTAAATATGTACTTCCCATTTTAATCTTTTTTTCTATTCTCAAAATATTTTCAGCCTTTGAAGGTAGTAGACCCTGATCACCCCCTTGCAGCGCTGGTGCGCAAAGCACAATCAGATAATAATTCGTCTACGCCACAGTCAACAGACGGGGCAGCTGTGCAGACATCACAAGCAGAATATTCCTCTGATTGTAAGTGCTTTGTGAGGAGGCAGCTGGTGGTGTATTTTGATGAATTGTGTGTGGATGCTGATGGTAAAAGAATGTGTTGGCTTCATGCTTCATCCTGTGTATTTATTCTTTTTCAATCTCCTGAGTCTTTAAAGGTCCATCCTGAGCATCTGTTGAATTGCTGCTTAGGAAAACCAGGAATGGGGTGGAGGGGGTGGGCAGGCAGGAGGCCAAATCTCCAGTCTGTGAGTAAGTTTAGCACAATACCCTTAGTATTATATTATTTTGTTCTTGCAGATTTTGTAAATTCTGATACTCAAAAAGGTAAAGTCAAGCTTAAATGATTTTATGTGCCTCTTAATTCTGTTCAACTTTCAGAATTTTGAGTCCTTGATTCCTTAAATATAGAATTGCAACTTAACCCTTTTGTTTATGGGACTGACCATGTAACACTACTGAGATATAAGAAAATTTGTAGTGAAGCCTTTGCTACAGTAGGGTTTCATGTTGTTATACATTTGTAGGTAATGAGTAGTGTCACTTCAAGGTGGTGCTGATTGAGTTCTTGGTTTTTCAGTAACGTTGCTGCAGATCAGTTATCGCCAAAATAATCTGAGTTGATTTTTATGCATTATGCATTCAAAACCACCGAAGGATTACAGGTGCTGTCAGAGTAATATGTGGAGGGAAATACGCATGGAAGTAATTTGTATTTAAAACTGTACCATAAGGGAATCTTAATAAAACTGAAACAAGATTTCTGTGAAGAAATTGAGAATTACTGGTTATTTCAAGAAAGACTAAAATCAGAATAAGTATCTTCATTGAATAGAGCTAGCCAGTTTTTTGATTATTTTCGTGTCTGGCTTGAATCTGAATGTATGTGAGAGAAACTGGGAGATTATAATTTAGTACCAAAACAAGGTCAGTTTGCAACTCCTCTTCCTACTTTTAAAACTTAACAGAACTTTATTCTGTTCTCGTTACAGACAACTTATTCTTTGGAGAAAGTAAATACTGCCACGTGGGAATGTTTATGAAACTTTTAATAGGATAATTCATTGTAATTTAATGCATTGATTAAACCTTGCTTCCAGAAATGCAAACTCTTACTGTAATTAATCTGAAATATTTTACATTAATATTTTCTCTTTACACATAGTCTTTCTACAGAAAATAGATTTCCAAGGTGTCCACCATATAAGTGTGTTAAGCTAATTAGAACATTATAAAATACTGTCTTTAAAGAAAGATAGGAAGACATAATAAGCCTTTGCACTCACAAGAAATATTTAGAATCAGAGAAGCCTTTAATGTGGAAAACGTGTTCAAATGCATTGTTCATTATGTTGCTGTTGAATTGCAAAACCTGTCTGCTTTTTGAGGTTTAAATGAGGAGGTGTGTGTTTAAATATAGTAACATAGCGGTTTAATATGTATATAGTGATTCTAATGGTTTAATTTGTTCATGCTAGTTTTGAATAGATGCACATTACTTTTTTAATGAAAACATAGTTTTAACTGAGTTAAATTGCCAGAGGTGAATTAGATTAGGATGTATGATTTCACACTAGGTAATTTTTAAGTGCACCTTCTCTGGTTCACTTCTTTATTAACATATGTGACCTTCAGTACTTTTACATTCTGTCCCTTAAGCTACATATTTCTTACTCATCCTAAATCTGAGATGCCATTTCCTAATATGTTGTGTGACTCTGGATTCTCAATGTGTTTGTATTGATATAATAAGGTATTTTGTTGGGTGGTTTCCTTCTAATTAGAATTTGTTCTTAAATGTGTCTTTCTGTAGCAACTGTGGCAGCCATGTATTACAGTTACTACATGCTCCCCGATGGAACCTATTGCCTGGCGCCTCCACCTCCGGGAATCGATGTTGCTGCCTATTACAACGCCCTGCCTGCAGGGGTGACTGTGTCCAGCGGTACAGGTGTAGCAACGGTTCCTCCCCCTCCTGGTACCACACCCCCACCTCCCCCAGACACAACTGACAGCACCAGTGGGTTGACTTCTACCACAACATCTACAAGGTACCTCAGACAGATTTGCTTGTTGATTGGGGAAGTCTTGTTCCTGCACTTCAACGGGGAGTGTTTAGTAAGGGTTCTGTTATTGAATCAAGCTATTTTAACTGCATGTTGAACTCAGAGAACAAACCTTTCTAGTTTGTTTTGTTTTGGTTCATTGGTTGGTTTTGTTTTTCTGGGGGGTTTTTTCGTTTGTTTTGTTGGGTTTTTTTGTTTGGTTTGGGTTTTTGTTTCGTTTTGTTTTGGTTTTTTTATTAAAGCAAGCATCTGAAAGATTTCTATGTTCTATTTATAAAAGCCACTTACTCTTGATCTTTTCAGCACAATTGCTCCAGTGGTTGCCATTATACCTCCACCTCCAGATATTCAACCTGTCATTGACAAGCTGGCTGAGTATGTTGCTAGAAATGGGATAAAATTTGAAACCAGTGTTCGTGCCAAGAATGATCTCAGGTAAGAGAAAGTGTTATTCAAACTGGTATTTCAAAAGTTAAGGCTTTATTTTTTTGAGATACTAAATCACATTGACATTCAGATTTTGAGAAGTACTATCATTTGTTAGTTTAATTGAAATTTAGGGACCTACATAATGGCAGTGGGGAAGCATTATGGCTCAAATTATCAAAACAACCAACCTGTCAAAAATGTCTCTAATAAGCACGCTCTGATTGTGTATCCTCTGAAGTTTAGGTGTAAGGCAGAGTGCTTCCAAACATCACATAACATTGCATTTGCTAGAGAAGATTAGATGGTGAGGAATTGTTAGTATTAGCTATGTTCATGTGCATCTTCACATACTCAGTTTTCTTTTTACAGGTTTGAATTTCTGCAACCATGGCACCAGTATAATGCTTATTACGAGTTTAAAAAACAGTTCTTCCTTCAAAAAGAGAGCAATGACAACTGCCAGGTATGTGTGTTTGTATATACTTATATTAAAAATACAGTAAATTGAGAAAAGGACTTACCAGTTGTGTTACCATGAGACATTTTAAAAATGGAACACTGAATTAGGGAGAAATTGATCAGCAAAGGATGTGAATGCTTTTTAAATTGTTTTTTTAGTTTTGTACAGCATTTAAGTAACGATCTGTGAGATGGTGTGATATTTAATTCTTGCTTTTTACTATAAGCCACTCCACTGTGGCTGTGATATAAAATGACAGCCTGAAAATCTTCTGGCTTTCTATGCAAGGGAATATATGCTTTGTGTAGGTTTAGAGCTTTGTAGGCTTGTGCTTAGTGTTCTGCTGTCAGAAAGGTTAGCTATGGCTTTTAACACCCGTACCTTCCCATGTGCCTTGTCGTTCTTTGTACAACAGTAGCACAGAGGCTGGAGGAGCTTTCTGACATGCTTTTTTTCTGAGGGATGTTTTGTTAGAGTCCAGGCATGACTACAACAATACTGGAGCTTCAGAATCTCACAGCAGTTTCCTACTTGCTTTGCTTCTTCTAGTCCGTGTTATTAGAAGGTGGTAGCCAGACTTGGCATCCATGTTTTTAACTATTCTCATGTTAGCTAATTACATTGTTCTCTTACTGAAAAGAAAATTGCAAATAATATCAGAACTACATTATCTGATGTTAACTTTTCATGGGAAAGAGCTATTTTTTTTTTAGGCCCTATGTCATTTGTCATCTCAAGGCTTAGATTGGGGAGCCTTTAACTGAAGAAGGTAGGCCTGTGGGTAAACTCCTGGAATTGCTTTGTGGAAAATGAAGAAATTCAGTAATGGTTGCTGTTTGAAGCACTTGTGTCTGATGTTTTATTTTAATAGTGAAAAAATGTTTTGAAAACACTATTTTTAAAGATAACCTGTGGTAAATATGATCTTACTCAGCTGATAAATTGCAACCAAAATTGTCCTGTGCCACAATGCTGACTGTTCTAGAATGTCTTATTTGCAAACCAGTAGGTTGAATTTGTAATACGTACATAATTAATAAGGACTTGTTAACATTTAGTTGGGGGGAAACTCTGCACTAACCGAAGCATAATAATAAAGGATTCATTTTAAATGTTCAAAAGAGTACAGCTAAAAAAGATCTGAAACCGGTTTAAGTCCCTTGAGGTCAAGTGTAGCAATGCATATTTTTGTACTGCATGGCTTTGTAGATAATGCCATTCTCTTCACTTTTTTAAAATGATGATTTTCATATTATCTTTATACTCTAGTAATACATGTATAGGCAACTAATGCAACTGATGCTTTTCTTTTTGGCCATTAAAATTAATAAGAAACTGTACTACTGACTTCAGTAAACACAGGATGAAGTGCTTGATTTTACTGTGCTTTTCCCCTTTGAGGACTTTCAGAAATCAGTTCTGTTGGTCAAGGAATGGCTGCAGGGAAGACCTGCTCAGTGCCTCAATTTCAGCATCATGTATGCTTAACAACAGTCAGAGCAACCAATCTGTTGGTTGAAAGACGCACATTTCAATGTTAATTTACTTAATGTTATAACACGACTCACCGTGTAAATACTTGGAATGTCCTATAATATCCTTCTTGAAATGTTTATACTGTGAGTTCAGATATCGTCCTGAATGATTCAGTCATGTAGTGGTAGAATCAGTAAATCTTTACTTCCTTGAAAATCTCAGCACATCTGTATTGTATCAAAAAACATTGCTAAGCCCAATGTTCTTCAGCAGAATGTTGGAACAAATCAAACGTTAACCAGTGTTGATTCCTGTAAAATCTGATTCTGCAAAGAAGTTACATGCAGTTGTACATGAGGAAAAAGTGTCATAAGCTTTCACCCTCTCTCTGGGAATTGACTTTAATGGACCCTGGAAATCAAGACCTAAATAAATGCGCGAAAGAAGTACATCCTTTTAGGGTCTAATTTTAAAAATAAAATTTTAAAGCAGTTTTTGGCCGAAGTGTATCAGCTGAAGAACATTTTCTTTGCTGTAAAATACCATGTTCTTACTTAGGTTTTACGGGCTGTGGGTTTACATGAGGCAGAATTATGGTCATGAGTGCTGAGTGATATAAAAATAGCTCTTGTGTGATTAGCTGATAATGTGATTTTACAAATGGCTGACAAAATTGCAGCTCCACAGACATTGTATTAATGATTTCATAAGTATCCTGCTCATTTCTTTTGAAAAGGGAGTATCTTCCTCTGAAGATGTTCCAGCAGACACTGCCAATGATACACCCAGTGAGACTCAATTTGCAGATGAACGTGCACCTGAAGATGCATCTGAGCCAAGTACTAAGGGAGTTCCAGGAACTAAAAAGGATGTTCCTCCTCCTAAAGCTGTCAGTGATGGTAAACTGGTGAAAGGTATGGTAACATGATTTACTGGGCATGAAAATGTTGGATAACATATACAGAAAGAAAAAAAAGGAAGCAGGGGAAAGTAGGGAAAAGAATTTTTCTTATTTTCTTATTTTTGTCATTTTCAACTTGACGCTTAACAAGCTTTGTGCAAGAGAGAAATCATTAGTTCTGAAGAAAAGCAGTGACCTTATTTGAAAGGTTACATGCGGAGGAAGTACTCTAGGCTTGGTGCTCATTCTTCCCATGTTGGACATTAGTCATGCTGGAAGAGAAGACCCCTTTCTTGTCTAAATGAAATGTTTTTGCTCTTGCAGTCGTAGCAGCAGAGGGATAGAATGGGTAGATCTCTCTGGAAGAAACTCAGACAAAGCCAGCTAGCTTTGTCCTGAGCTGGAGAAATGATTGTTTATACCTAGGAGCTGATTTATTGGCCTATCAGGAAAACATATGTTAAAAATTCTTATTTTCAGTATAAACTTAAAATGTGCATCTTTTAACTAGAACTGAAAGCCACTGAAAAGAAAACATAACAGAAAAAGCATCCTTTTACTGGACTTTCATGGATGGAAACTTCCTCCCTGCCACCTTAGTGGCTTACTTAATTACTCATAAGTTTATCTACTCCCTGTGGTTCCTTGGAATTCTCTCTTCCTGCTTCTCACTGTGATCCCATTTCCTCCACAACCAGCAAACACCAGGCTCTTTGCTGTGGCTGTCTGACTGCCCAGACTCTGCAGTTTCTTCTCTGGACAGCCTGAGCTTCCCTGGGGAAGGAACAGTCTTTCCTGCCTTCAAAGGTGCCCTATTAGGAGATGCAATTTACACCAAGAAAAATACATTGTTTCTGTTGTTTTGCTATTAGTAAGTGGCGAATTGGAGCCCATACTTTAACAGTAGTAATCTGCTCAAATATATAACCAGTGAGTCATTTCATGGCAGTCTGATTCCTATGAACTTATTTTCATTCCTTTAATGTGGTACAAATCCCAGTTTATTGTAACCTAAATACAGGACTTGCCTCCAAGACAGACATAACATCCATACTAGATTTTTCTTCTGCCTCTGAGGAAGTAAAATCCTATTTTAGGATTTGTTCTATCCCGTGAAAAAGTTGGAAAATCACTGTTACCTCTTTTCTTGGAATTCTTGAGTTCATTGTTTTTGAGCATATTTCCTTACCCCAGGATTACCAGAATCAAAGTTTGTATTTTGTAAACCTTGGTATGTAATTTAATTACTGTATTTAAATTTCCCTAATTGCAGTCTCATATGAAATATATGCAAAAGGCATCCTGAGGAAGATAAGTATTGCAGCAGACCATATGGTACTAGTGAGAAATTCCATTCTTTATTCTTAGAAGTGTCATTTTGGATAAATGGGTTGGAGATTAACGCTGTATTTTTTTTTTTTTTAAGATCTTTACACAGCAAATGAAGTTTCCGATGTTTGTTTACAAACACAGAGAGAAGAAAAGGATTATGTTGTCCTTTTCACCAAAGTAATTAGCATAATAGGACGATGCAAGTTCCTTTTTTTGTGGTGTAGTCTGCAGGAGTAATGGATAAAGTCAGGAAATTGAAGATGCCTTCTACTGTGGTTTAATGATGTGTGAAATCTTACCCATTCATTCACAGCATCCTTTGCTCCAATAAGCTTTGCAATCAAGGCCAAAGAAAACGACCTCCTTCCTTTGGAGAAAAACCGTGTTAAATTAGATGATGACAGTGATGAGGAGGAAGAGGAGGGAAAGGAAGGCCAAGAGAGTGCTAACAGTGCATCAAACCATACTCCAGCAATTACCACTCCTTGTACTGCTCCTGAGGAAAAGAAGCCTCAACTTACACAGGAGGAATTGGAAGCTAAACAAGGTACTCCATGTGGTGCTGAAAACAAATTGAAGTATTGAGTCCTTCATGCAAACTGCAAAACTGCCATGTGTGGCATTTTAGGTGTTTTGAATATTTTCTGTGTCATGTTAACAGGAGTCAGAATTATTTTCCCACAGTTTTCTCCTTATTTTTAAGAATGAAATCTTCATTGGTTGCTCAAAATCAAACTTAAAACACACTGGGGTGGTTGAGTGCTTTGTCCTAATTTTATTTTGGTTTTCTGTTACAACCTTCCAGTAAAGCACTGACTTTGTAGTTCCCAGATTACATTAACAAAGCCCAGCAAAGGCATACCTAGGTGTTTGTCATTTTCTTCAGGAACAGTGAATTGCTTCAAGCTATTTTTCATTTATATAGCACTCCCATATAGACTCATCTCGCCTTGTTGATGTTTTGTTGCTCTTACAATGGCATTCCGTTAAATCTTTGTTTGGGTTTTTCCTGTTACTGTGTTAATGTGCAGAAGGGCATGCTGTGTGAATTTTAATGAAATGATGTTTTAAAACAGTCCCAGTTCCACCCATTCCTCCCCAAGGCTGTTTCACAGCAGAGTGTGCTTATTAAAGTGGATGTTCTGTCAGTATTTACCAGGTTAAAAACTCAGTGTGTCTCACAACTATGAGTATGCTCCAGGAATTCAGTTTTTCATTTTCAAAATGGTGGTTTTTTGCTTCTAAGTAGCAGTTCCTTTATAAACTGCAGTAGCACAAAGTATGCTATGGCATTACATATCTAAAGCAAATATGAAGTATTTTGTATGATCATAAAAATGAAGTGTAAAACACTCTTAGAAAAAGCTGTATGTTGAAAAACGTGTGGAACTGAACAAAAAAATCCAGTTGTTTTGTACATATACAGAACACAAAAATGAAAGCGTAAGATGAAAACCATTAAGTAGAAGTTAGTTGCATAGTTAAATCAATTGCTTTATTCTCTTCATGTAATGACATACAACATGTAATCACACAACAAAATCTGTTGGTTGTAGCAATGATGAAACAGTTTCTGAAAATTTCTGGAGCAGCTCTTTCTATAAACATATTAGCATATATTTAAATAGGGCTGGAAACTGAAGATCAGATCAGTGGAAAGAGCAAACCAGGGAGTGCATCACTTTGAGACTTACAAGAAAAAGCTTTTGAATTTACAGAGTTACTTTCCTTAGGTAGCTTTTATAAATAAAAAAGGACAAGTATCCTGAATAATCAGGATTGTATTTTCTTGAAGTTTTTACTTCAGCTGTACTGCTTTACATTTGCTTTATAGTCAGCAAATGACGTATCTATGAACTAAGATGCTTGGAATTTCCTAATTTCAAGCTGGTGTGTCCTTATCATGTCTTTGAATGGCTACATTGGAAAGACTTGAGAATGGCTGGAGAGGCTGTTAGCTTGTTTGTGATGGCGGGGGGCTGTTTATTTTAAGGAAGCCTGAGTTCCCCAAGCATGAATTAGTCTAAACTTAATGCTTAATTGTCTTTCTTAGCAAAGCAGAAACTAGAGGATAGATTAGCAGCTGCAGCAAGGGAGAAGCTTGCACAGGCCTCCAAAGAATCAAAGGAGAAGCAGCTACAAGCAGAACGCAAAAGGAAAGCTGCCTTGTTCTTGCAGACCCTGAAAAACCCTCTGGCAGAGGCAGAAACTGAGAAAATTGAAGAGAATTCCTTCAGTAGTGAGGTAAGCAAGAAAGAAATTTCCCTTTCCCATTAAGCTGGCAGAAAACCTACCTCTAGAACGTGAATCTGACTGTGTTATGAACTTGACTGAAGAGATAGAAGCTTTTCTAGATGGGGAGAAATTTGAATTTTAAACACTGTTATTCTTTTTCCATTATCTTACATATGTCTCTCATCTGTCATTAAAGAACTGGTAGAGAAGTAGGCTGCACAATTATTAGGTCAGTTAGCCAGGTACAGAAGGGAAAAGGAGCTTCTGTGTTTTAACTCTGCACTAGTGATCCAAGTGTTGAAACACTCACCTTGCAAGAGTATTGGGCTGACTTACTTAAGTTTTGATACTTTCTTATTTGATGTGTATATTGATGGTTTTGCTGTACGTTACAAATACAAGTACTGTTGGCAAGTAGAATCTCAGTTTCCTGGGTTGGGAATTATGTTGTTTCCAGGAAAGCCAGTAAAATCACTCTTGGTTGCACTAGTCAAGCAAAACGTCATCTTTGGATACTGATGGAAAATTTAAGATATTGATTGTGGCAGACTGGCTACAAGAATGAATTGCATGGCTTTCCATTGTTTCCTTTCCCTCAGAAAAAATTCCAATACCTAGCAAGTAGTTCATTGCCCAGTTCTTGATTTTTCCATATAAATCATGGATTACCCCTCAAAACACTTTCAAGAGAACAGTTGAAAGAGACATACCTGCAGTTTAAGTTACCATATCAGCAGAGAGTAGCAGATACGTGAATTAAGTATGGTCACAGACCAAAAGAGATCCTGTTTGGATTTTTCATTGCTGCTGCTAACAAATTTTCCCTGATACAAGTGTTCAGTGCTTCTCTTTTCAGTTATTTATTGAAGAGTGAATGCAAAGAGACAATGACGATGTAAAACTCCCCACATTTGTAGTTCTGCTCTTTTTCTCAAGGGAATTTGTCAAGGACACTGATACTTGTAAGCTAAGGTTCTTTTGATATTTTTCTTTAAGAGAATGCCTGAAATAACCAGTGATGGCTGACTCTTTCAGAAGAGCAGGTGAATGTTCTCGTTCACATCTGAACTTACTAAAGTTCTAAGCTGAACTTGCCAGTGAACTTCTCAACAAACCACACCCTATCCCACTTCTCAGTAAACTGATTTTCTAGAGACTTCCTTTTCTTCTTCTGCAGAAGTACAGTTTCAGAGAAGACATCTATTTTTTCTTACACAAAGAATTCTGTTGTATTTGAGAATTTTAAAGTAACCAGTTTCACTGTTTCTTACCAATAGAAATGATTTGGAGGTGCTTTCATTATTAAAGGGTTTATTTAGAATTTCAAATGTTTATTTGTTTTCTGATGTGACCTTGCTTTTTAAAAATAAAATTGGCTATTGTATTGGGAGTGCTTGTACTATTTTAATGAACAGTCAAAAATGCCATAATGTCTTTGGAAGTAACATTCCTGCTAAGTGTGGTTTGCTTAGTGACACACTTACATAGATACATGCATATAGACTTTTGCAGAAAAAAGCTTATTTTGAAACATGAGTGTTTTTCAAGCTGTTGTTCCCTTTGCAATATTCAAAAAAGCATCCATTTCCATTCATTCCAGATAATCTGCCTTTTTCTCTCCTTGCCTGCTTTGCCTATTTGTAACAACCCATTTGAGTCAAGAAATTGTATTGGAGAAAGATGAGTGAAATCATATTGCAGATTTGTTAATCTCTGTTTTATATACCCTGAGAACCCAGTATGCTACATTATGATGTCTAAATCAGTTTGTAAATAAATATATAGCACTGGTTTGTTTCTGTAAGCTTTTTCTGTTATGTTTCAAGACTTTCAGTCATGTTTCAGACTAAAGATGCATTAAAAACACTTATTGCAAAAGTTAAAAGAGATAACTACAGAGACTGCAATAAAAAGAAAGTATGTTAAAAAGTTGAGAGAGAAGGATATGTAAAATTAATTTTGTAGTTTGGTCAATGGAACTAATTGGGGTAATTAAATCAGAAAATTAATGCATCAGAAAACAAAGAAAAAAATATTTGTCACCAAAAATGTCACTAAACGTATTTCATTTCTTGTTTTGGGGGTAGGAGCATCCAATGAGGAGTCCAGGAAACAAAGACTGATACACACTGGTCAGACTTAATGTAGTGGCATGATTTTTGTAACTTAAAGTTTGTCTCAAAAAATTGCAGTAATGACTGAGTTGTATAATAAGGCATGAAGAGGGGTTGAGAATATCTATGGGAGATGCATAATTTCCATTACACTGTCCCAGCCTAATAAGTGTATAAAAATCAGTAATGCTGTTTCTGTGTGCATACAGTGTATGTTCGTGGTGAAAACCTGTTTATCACAATGTGCAAAAATACATTAAATGCACAAAGCTTTTGTGACCTCTGTCAGATTTTTCTGGTACCTTGTATTTCTTGAAAGGATCACTGGTACTGAGTGTACATTACATCTTTGAATGAAATCGATTCTGCTAACTGCAGGTAAAGGACAGTCAATACCACAGAACAGAGCACTTCTAAACTGTTTTGGCTTCAGCTGAATCTTAAAACAGTTCTGTGTTTTCCATAGCTGAATTACTTCTTTTACATAGCATCGTGTTTTTCTTTAAAGTGAAATCAAGCAAGTTTCTCTTGCTTGATTTCACTTTAAAGAAAAACACGAAACCATGTGTGAGCAGTGAAGCAGCACAGCTTTTTACAAATGGCTTCTTACTGTTCTTGCATGCATTAGAACAGTACAGTTATGCATAATATTTCCTCAAACCAGTACTTGGAAAGCATGGAACTTACCTCAGTTTCCGAAACTGATGAGTTTCCAGCGATGCTGTGGCCAGTAAGTCTGCGCCCTTGTTCAGGACATGGATAAATAGTAACCAGAGGGCATTTTCCTTCTTGTGTTTACATACGTAATTCATATAGACTCTTGGTACACATAGACTTTGTATATATTCTTTGGCACATCTGTCAGTGTCACTGAGAAGTTACCTTCATTCTGCAATGTATGTAGGTTCCTTGTCCTGTAACAGCAAACAGCTTGTAGTTTTAACAACTGTAGTTCTTCCATGCTGAGCTGGAATATACCAAGTTATATGGAGTGCTTCACTGAACTGCCTTTTTAACATTAAAACAAATAAAGTAAGGTGTTTCATTATCTGAAATGCAAATCTCATTCCAAAAGTATTTAAATTAATTCAAATTGTAAGAAATAAGATTATGTCCTTGGTAGTGGGGCCTGGCATGCATTATTCTGCAAATGTCGTATTCTACTCTATGTCAGAAATGTTTTAGTGGTGATAGTGCTTTGATAGGCATGTAAAAGCCACTTGTTTATACTCAGACTGTTACCTGTATAAACCTTAGTATCTGATTTAAACAGAAGACAAATCCACAGTCATAATGTTGCAAAACCAGACAAGCACATGATTTGAAGGTGATGTTGTTTTAATGGCTTGTCCCAAATGTCATCTGCTGTTGCTCCTCTGAATACAAAGATTCTGTGGCACAAAGCAAAACTTTCCTTCTTTTGGCACTTTCATCTTCTCAGGTTTTGAAGCCCTGTTTTATCATTTGTTTCTTTAGATGGCTTGTCCTTACTTTTGTCCTGTAAGTAACAATTATTTCTTTCTTGTGGAAAGTAGTCTGTTTACGAGTGAAGTAGAAGTGTGCCATGTTTTAAAAAGTAGATTCCCTTCTGGTTTTGTCAAGCCATAACAGGGTTATCAACAGCTGTAGATAGTGTATGTCTTTCATGCTGCTGTGGTTTAGCAATGGACTGTAGATATTCCTGCATGCCTCTTTGGAATAATAATAATGTATAACATAATTTTATCTTTGCGTATTTTCTTCATTAATTTTTGAGCAAAATATAATTGTCTAATAAAAACCATCCAATAAGAATTTTAAGAAAAAAAATTCTTTAGACTATTTTGGAGCCATTCACTTCTTTCTTTTGTTTGGTTTTTTTTTTCAGATTATAGGTATCTACATCTTCTGGTTAGCATGGGAGGTGGGGCTGGGTTTGCTTGTAAATTTCTGTCCTTTTGAAGAAGCAAGATAAAGGAAAAACGTAAATGTCATATACTAACATGGCATTTAGGGGGTGGATAACTTGCTGGCATTTGGAACTTTTTTTATTGCAATAACCCTACTATAAAAACTACATAGAGTTGTAATTCCTTGCACCATAAATGCTTTAGTCATTATTTAACAGGAAGGAAAAAAGGTAAATATCAGGAACTGCCATTTTAATTAAGATAGATGAGGAGGTAAGAATGTTTATGCGTTGGTTTTTAGTCTTCAAAGTGCCACACAGCAAACAGATTCACAGCCACTAATTTCTTTGTAGTTGGCCCAGTGAAAATTTTGTCTGTTTTTGAAGACTTTACCATGGTCAGTGTACTGTTAATAGCTGTTTTTTAGTGCAGCGGAGTAACCCTGATGAAACTGTTGAGTCTTTGAATTTCTATAGAACAAATTCTGTAGGAACTTATTCCACAGGAAATACTTTTATCTCTTCAATTTAATATTTTGGGCCAGTTTATTAATACTAGGACTGACAAACCTCTAAATAGAAGTAACTGTTTGCTTTGTTCCACAGAGCAATGAATACACAAATAATAGACTTCCATTGTTGGTAGGCAGTTGCTTATTAATTCTCATCAGGGAATACTTCCCATAAGCTTTGGGGAACCTGTAGTAAAAAAGATACAGTGGTAGAAAAGAATCTCGAGTATTTTTTTGATTTTAGTGAAGTAGAACTGTTGATTAACTCTGTACGGTTCGTCATGACATTTTTCACTCTTTCCAGTTTTGATCTAACATATGATTCCAATTGATGTAAAAGAAATATTAGCTGTTTGTAATTTTATTGATAATGTCCTTTGCCAGTTGATTTTGTTTGAGCCAGACACACTGTTAGTGTTTTATTCTGTTGCAATAAGCATGTTCTGGTTCATTTCTAATTTTGGCTTTGTGTATTGATTAAGTAGTGTAACCCCAGAATATCTAATGTGTGTTCTGGGCTTATGAATACTGCAAATATGCAAATGACTTGTATGAACTGAAGTACTCATTTCATATGGCTATAAATTCTCCCTGTTTACATAGCTCTTTCCTAATCCGATCCTGCTAAACAAGAGTTACTGAATCATGTTTTGGCATTACTTTCGTCAGATTTGCTTCAGTTGTGCAAATAAAATGCTGAAGAACAACTCTGCCATAGAATTTGTCTGACAGTATAGCATTTAGTAAAGGCCAAAAAAATGTGCTGTTACCCAAAACAAAGAAGTGAGATTC
>VZTR01007229.1:1149666-1257818 GCA_013400775.1 Chaetops frenatus
TTCTCCTTGTGTGTTACCTGTTGTATTTAACTGAAGAACCTGCATATTTCACCCAGGGGTAGCTAAAGTTACTTCTGTATGGCTCTCCAGATTCATTAGTAGCCTGAAGCAGTGATGTTTCAATCTGCCAGCCAGCCTGCATCTGTGCTTCCCAGAGATGGTGACAGCACTGTCACTCCTTAGTGTAGGCTTCCTGAAAGTCAAAGAGAGCCCAGTATCAGCAGTGGATGCTTTTGGTGGAAACATAGTTGGGCTTAGCATTGTGTGGTTCTTCGTTCAGGTGGCTGAAAGAATCTCTACATGTAAGCTAAAACTTCCTTCTTGGCAGTGATAGGAAAGCTTCTGTTTTATGTGGCCAAATTAATCTGGGCAGTGAAAACCATTGGGTTTTTCTCCCCTCTCGTTTTCCTCTTAACACTACTTTGCCTACAGCTTTTTCATTTCAAGCTATTAGTAGTGTCTACTTCAAGGCTATTCCATATTCAGTAGTGTTCAAAGCAAAGGCTCAGGTACAGTATAGAGAGATGAATAATGTTGTCAAAGGAACAAAAGTCAACTCTGGTGTCCTTTTAGGAAACTGGAGATGAGGTGTCTGCAGTTACACATAGGGTTTGTGAAATTGGAAATAGGTCTCTTGTAAACCAGTCACTGAAAGGATCATGCTGTAAAATGCTTATAGTCTTGGTAGCAAGCTACTTCAGTACTGCTGTGTTGCTGGTTTTGTAAATATTGTGATAGCAGTTATCAGTTAAAGCATGAAAAAGTGTCATGTCTCTAACTTGAAGCTGCCTTTTTGATTATTCAAATGTGGTCGGTTATTGTCTTTATGTATTTGTGATAGGAGAAAAAGGATAGGGTAAAAAGAAAGGAAAAGATCACCTGTCTCTAATTTGGTTATTTCAGGTTTTAACGTATTACTTTTCATTCCAGTCATGGTTAGTATCCTTGTATCAAACAGTGAAAGTGTCAGACCAGGTGGAGCAGAAATTACGACAGGGAAACTGATTTCTCCAGTTGCCTTGAAATGGCAGCTGGGGGAATGGCAGGCTCTGAAATGAGGAGCGTATCTATAGTGCCTGACTTGAATTGTTCTAAACAAGATGTTGAGCAGAATTCTCTGGGGTTCAAGCTGATAATTTGAAAATGTTGTAGTATGATTTTGCTTAACCTCCTTCAGCTGGAATTATTCACTGACCGTTAACTGTGCATGGACCTGTTCTGTTTTTGAGATTAATAAATTTTGTGATCTTCCCAATCCTTTACATTTAAAACATTTATTTTGCTAAGTTCAGATATCATTTCTATCGGCACTCATTAATTTTGCTGTTTTTCTTGAAATTGTCATCCAAGCAGCACAGTTCATGGAGGAAAGTGACACTAAAACTTAGTGTTGAATGTCAGTAGTTCCTGATTGTATCTCCAGGTTTATCCTGTTTTAAGTAAAACATGTAACTAGACTAAAAAATACCTGGTAGTACCCATTTTTTTAGAACACATTTCTTTTAAAAACTAAAGATGAAAACTGAGAGCTATGTCCTGGTTAAGCTGACGATCTTGGCATGCATATACCAACTTGCATGTGTATCTTTGGGGAACTGCACAAGCCTTCATTAAATTCTGTTGGGTGTGTGTGTTTCAAGATGTCAGCCTTACTTCTGCACACTTCACATAATCCCAAGGCAGCATGACTACCTTTGGAAACTGAACACTGTTCTTTGTTTATCTTTGATTTCAGAGTGTCGGTAGTATACCATGTCCTGTGGNCACAAGAAAAGATCACGGTCAAGATCTCGATCACCATTCAAGTATCATTCATCATCTAAGTCCAGGTCTAGATCACATTCAAAAGCAAAACACTCACTTCCCACTGCCTATAGGACTGTCAGGCATTCAAGGTGGGTTTGGAAACAAAACATACTCTTTAGCGTTCTGTGTGGGTTAACACAATATCTTTGCACTTCTTCCATTACATAGGTATTTTTATACCCATTGCAAAGGTTACAGTCACCTTGAAGGTGGTATGTGGCACATGCACATCAAATGTGGCAGGTTTTTTGAAAATAATTTTAGTGAAATAATCATTAATTTCTAACTACATAGTGCAAAACTTTTACCAGTAAATGCTTTTTCCTGATGCTCTTAGAAATACCTGATGATAGTATGTAGGAATGTGATGATAGCAGGAAGAGAACTTACTAGTAAATCTGTGGCTGTTACTGGAGCAAAGTAATTTAGACAATATTCCGATAAGAAACAGAGGTAGAGAACTAGGTGGTTGAGCAGCAGAGCTCAGAAGAAAACAAAGCAGTTGAGTGACAAGTGAAAAAATATGATGGATAAATGGCAGGAGAGATATGACAGGAACTCAAGAAGAGTGAAAACAGAGTTGAAAGAGAGAGGCCACAGAAGAATGTAGCCCAGTGCTTTTGACTCTGTACTTAATCGTTAATGAGATTAAATACACTATGCTAATTATCCATCTGTAAGACGATGTATATTGTGTTTTACTAATGCTATTAATTCCATCAAAGATCCTTGGGTCTAGGCACCTTCAAAGTTTACTGTCTGTAAAGTTGGCATATCTGAATGCCCTACCACAGTGGAGTTACTGTGGTCAGTAGGAAGGGCTTTGAAAGCACATTCTGTGGATCAGGCGACAGAACAGTGTAACTACTTAAGTAGCTTGTAGTTCAAGCAAATTGCACCTATAAATACTGACACTGTATAAATAGTGTATATGTTTGTGATGCATGTGAAACCATACACTGCTTCCTCTTTTTGTCTCTGTGTATGGCACATGCCTGAAAAAAGCTTCTAGCCCCTGATGAGTGTGCCAAAACTTTTTAGTTTTCTTGTGCTTTTTTTGTTTAATGAGGTGTCTTAACGACACTAACAGGAGTGTTAACATGTTACAGCTTACTGGTTTATACTTGATTTTTGAGTTTAAGAACAATACTTTGCTGCAGAAATCTCTGCTATTCAGAGGTGCCAGGGATTAAATGAACATAACTTGAACTGAAACGATCAGTCTGACATGCTGCTTATTTGACAACCTTTGACATGCTGTGTCATGATCAAAAGTCATCAAGGATAGCTAATCTACAGGAGCTAATCTGTATTTGCTGTGTTGAGTTTGCCTCCTGGCACAAATCAAATGACAAGCACATAACAGCATGAAAATCATGAATCACCACAACACCTGATTAAAACTGGTTAGATATTTCCTTGATGAGATACTGAATTCTAAACCTCAGAAAGTTATAAGCTTGATGCCGGCTGAATTTTAAAATTATGCAGAAAAACAGCACCAGATTTTGCACTGAAAACATTTTGCATGTTTTAACTTCACAAAAGTTAGAGCTGAACAGGAAAGGCCTTGTACAAGAAATGGTGGTGATTGAAGGTGTTTGCTATGCCTTAACATACTGTATTTCCAAAGTTAGAGCTCTTGCTCCTAAAACAGAGAAATTGTAGAATAATCAAGAGCAAGAGGCTGATTCATAACCCAGTCAGATACTGATGTGTTTTGATTCTCAAATGTTTAGGCAAAAATAGTGCCTTGTCTTAGTAATTTCCAAAAAAAAGACAAGTGTTGCCTAGGTTGAGGATATTATGGGGTTTTGACTTTTTATTATTTGTTTTTATTTTTATTGTTGTTTCAGATAATATTATTTCAGTGCATTATGTTGCTTCATTCAAAGCTTGGCATGTTCCACATCTCTTTGCTCATCAGTTTTGCCTAGAACAGTATTCTTCAGCTTCACTTAGAACAGTGCTTTTTCCTAGCTTCCCAAAGCACTGGATATTGCAGCTTCCAGCTGAATGAGTAGTTATGTAAAGAGCCATACCTTCCTGGAATAAAGTGTAAACTGTTTCTGGATGTTAATGTGTTCATCTTGTATTAAGTAGATGCACTTAGGGACAGTTATTACTGTGTGGACAGTGATGCTAAATCACTTTGGAACGGCCCTGTTTTGAGTATCTGTGCACTATTTGAATGCCCCAGTCTAATGGTGTGTTGTTACCTTATTTTAATCTGTTCAAAATGTAGATTAAAAATCACCTTTACCATAAAACTTATTGTGACAAGTTAATGGGGAATAAAATGTGGGAAATGTAGGTAAACATTAAAACTTGTAGTAACATTCTTTGCTCTTTATTCAAAGGATGTTCAGGATACTTTGCAAGCTCTTCCTTTTTGGTTTGTTAACTTATTCTTTTTTTCCAAAATGCATATTATGCTTAGGAATCCTGCAAGTGAACTTTGCAGTATACCTCTCTGTCTACCTTTTTACATCACTTGCTTATAATTTATTTTTGCATTGTTAGAGGTTTAGAGGCTCTGCAGCATTTAAGAGTAATCTTTGGCAAAAAGATACAATTTTGATACTGTTGCATTTTTAATATTTTCTTATGCATCTTCAGCAGTAATAAAGTTGAAAAATTGTGTTCCAAAAACATGAAGTTGATTCAGATCATGTTTTGCATATTCATTTCTCTGGTTAACAACCAAACCTGTTTTACAGAAACAAGTTTAGAAAATCATAGCTATGTAGAGAATCCAGATAATACTGGCTTAATTGTGACATGTGGTGTGCTAACAGCAATTCTCTGTATAAATGCATGTTATTTTCTGGAACAAAATTAGTCCTATAAAACTCCTGGTATCATACAATTTTAATTCTAGACCAACACAACAGATTAAACAAGTCATGTACACAATAAACAGTGTCCCAAAGTTCTGTAAGGTATTGCAGAACAGACCTGTCAGTCCCAGAGAGATTATTAGTTCTTACAAATAAGTACCAAAGATGGGGCACATTTATTAAACTTACCATGAAAAACAAAGTTTTTGGTATCTTAGTAGTAAATGCTGAACCTCTGTTTTTATTTCTCATTGACTTCAAAGCACCATTAAAGAATTGGGTCTGAGCTGATTCTGGCAGTAGTGCCAGGTGTCAGACCTGCGGTGGGCAGTGTGGTCTTCCAGCTCACGTATGTAACTGTAAAGAACAATGATGTTCACCTCAATCTCTGTTTCCTACCCATAGATAAATCTGCTGGTGAGTGTGAGAAGAGAGGAAGGGAAGCCAGAGGCACTTTCCACATACCAAATGATTTAGTGATTTGATTGGGTGAAATTTGGATGTTCATTTTGAACTAGAGCTGGAAAGTCTAAGCTTCTTTTCAGTATTGCTACTTTACTTTATACTGTTTAGTAATGGAGTAGTACTAAGGTACATAATATATCCAGTTAATGAATTATTAGCAGTAATTAGTGGTATATTTTATTAACAGATTACTTGGCAGCGAGTTTGGATAGGGTGCACCTCTGTGGGAGTTTGTGTGAGACTTTTTGCCTCAGTATTAGGAGTTTAGTAGAATTGAAAGTAGCTGTTCTTTGTTAAAAAATATTGTTTGGGAGTGGGGTTTTTTTTCTTCTCCGAAAAGGATTGTCTTATTGCTGAGGCAGTGTCTAATCACGTAATTTTAATTCCAATTTTGTAATGAGACATGCCAGGCTTCATAACCCTTTGAACTTTTGGGACCCTTTTAAGCATAAGTCATAAAGGAATAACGTGCTTTCTGGAATTACAGTCTAATGAAAGTAATAATTTATATATTGCATTAAAACTGATTAGCTGTTTTTTAATTGTTTGAAGTAAATGGCCAAAATTGTTAATATTTGGTGAAGAATGCTGAAGAACCACAAATGTCAGTGCATAAAAATGAAGCTAATGTCTTTTTCTTTGTGATTGTTTGGACTTTTTTTAGGCTGGTCCATACAGGCGTGTTTCACTAAGGTTCAGCTTTTGTTAAGGGACTAAGCCTTTTCAGGATTCTAGTTAATACCGAAACTAGGACATTTTAGTCTGAGTGTGAAGTGTGTGCCTCCATATCATAGACTGACAGCATCCACAGCAACACTGAGCATGGAGCCAAGTCTGAGCAGCTCATCAATGGCAGCAGCAAGAGTGGAAAAATTATCAGGCAACTTGGGCAGTGAAAAGATTTGACTGCTGGAGCTCTTTTGAGGGAAATCCTGGTAAAATGTCAAGGTGTCTGACTGAACCCAAGTTTTATATTATGTTGGTTTTTTTCTTTTTTTTAGTCCTTTTGAATGGCTTGGTAAAGATCGGATTTTTAAGTGTCAAAGCAGTTAATTTGCAACAGTTATCTGCCATTGTGATATTTTCTTTTCAGTTGTGTTTTTTTTTGTTGTAGGTGTGACAGAAATGGCTCAGCATTTTGTATGTGTGTATGTATTATCTAGATGGTGTGAACCTGAAGATCTCTGATCTTAACTGGGCATGCTTTCAATTTTCCCTTCTTGATCTCCTCATTTTTCTAGGAAAAGTATTTCAAGTCAAAGTGCTAGTGCCAAACAACACTGATAATGGGTTGTTGGTCACTTACACTGGTGAAAATATTAGCTGTGCTAGGATTATTCTGCAGCATCTGAGACATTTCCTGGACTTGTCAGTGTTGGGCACTGCAAACAAGAATGTGTATTTATCTTGGTGAGGCAGCAGTTCTTAAAAGACATCACTAATTCAGGAAGACGAGGTCAGGCCTGCCAATCCCAGGCTTCATGCAAATTGGTTTTCTGCATACCAATGTTAATAAACTATATTGCCACAAAAGACTGGCTGGACTAACAGAAAACTTTTCCATCAACTAATACGGAAGTTGTCATAGCAGACAAGACCAAAAAATAATTCCTTTTTTTAGCCTCCTGTTGGGAGTGAAAAGCAATGGATAACTTCATCTCAAATGTCTTGGATAGGCAAGAAATTTTTATGTAGCTGACAAGTCTTGGAGCCTAAATGCACCATGTTGGTATAAAGTAGGTGTTTGAAAGATGGTGTATTTGCATTTGGTGAAGTACAATTCCTCTGAAGTAAAAATTTTGAAATAAGTAACAAAAAGCAGACTTTTGGATGTTTTTTCTCTGCTCAGGTCACGATCAAGGTCACCCCGGAGAAGGGCTCACACACCAGAACGGCGGAGAGATGAGAGAAGCGTTCCCACGGCATATCGCATCAGCAATAGTCCTGGGAACAGCAGGAAACGGCCCCGCTCCAAGTAAGGGCTCCTGGTCCTGGCCTCCTAACAGACTCAATGCCTGATGGCTTGCAGACTCCTCCTTAGCTAGAACTTAACCTTTGTATGTTCTGGAGATTTATTTTGATAGAAAAATACTTTCTCAGAGAAAAAAGTAATAATGGATGCACTTGTCGTTCCTCCCTATTCTTGCATGTATTTGAAAAGCAGCTGCCCAGTCAAATTGGTGGATGCTAATACACGGCTGTCTGCTGGCTATGAGAATTCAGATTTCACTGGGAGTTCCATATTTCCTTCCCTCTTGTTGGGTCATTTTCTCATACTGTGCTTGTGCCAGCTGTATGACCTCTGCGTAGGTCGTAGTGGAACTATGATGTCAGCTTTCTTGACATGACATCATATCTGCATAAATAAGGGCAACTGTCATTTAGCAAACAGTTACTTTGCAGTTATTATACTGGCAGACTGGAATGTGAAGTATGAATCGAGGTGTCATTTTGAGAGCACCCTGCATATAGTCTCTCTTAAACTATTATAATCAAAATGGCATTTAGGCTTCAGCTTTTTTCTCCATATGTCTTGTGGAATAAGAAACAAAGAGGTCACTTTCAGCTTCATTAAAAAAATTCTATTGTTACTTATGACAACTTAACATCTCTTGATAGCCTGTAATTAATTGATGTGTGGTAGGTATAATTGAGAACTTCCTAAGTATACTTCAACTGATATAGTTTTTAATGTCCATCAAATGAAGAGAATACAGGTTCCTTTGGAATTAATGAAAATTTGGTTAAGCAGAAAAGATATGGAAGCTTAAAATGTTTGTTTTCATATAAACACACAAAAGAATCTTTTTTCACAGCCTTGTGCTGTTTTTAATACTGTGTTGGTGCGTTTGCTGCTTGACCATTCAGCCTTTTAAACTATAAATTACTTTTAGAATTGTGCCACTCCAAGTTGTAAATTATAATGGCAATTGTGAAACAAACTATGTTCCTCTGTGAACAATATTGCTTAAATAGGTCAAAATTTTAAACTTCTGTTAGGCCTCAAACAGGAATCCAGAACATGACACAATAAAATATGGCAGTAAGTACAGAAGATGTAGACTGAAGAAAGACTATTGTAGTTAAACATAGATAAGGATATTTTGCAGCTCTGATTGCAGGAATTAAATCAAAAACTGTTACAGCCCTGACATGTTAAATTTTCAAGTTAAATTGTGATGGTTTCACACAGTTTCCACGTTCAATTATGGAACAGATTCTTCATCATTCAGCTGTTCCATTTGTTCATCATAATCTGAAAATGCTGAAAAAGCTTACAGTAAAATACTTTTCTTGCATGACAAATGTTCGCCAAGATTTTCAAGATTTAAATATGAAATCTGTTCACAGCTTAGTTACATGATGGTGTTTTAAGAAACCAAGCAATTAAAGCACATAGCCAATCAAGGAATAACTGACTTTATAGCTGACGGTTTTGTTACACATGAAAGTGTTAGAGGCTGTGTTGTTTTTTGTCTGCCACTTCATCATTATTTATGCAAGAAAAGTGTAGGGAGGTTTTGCAATTTTAAGTCTTAAATGTTAAATTCTGTTTAAAAAATTGTGGGGTAAATTCTAAGCATCAGAGTTGTACACTATTTCTATGGAAATTCAATGTGTTACAGCATAGCACCTTTTAAAGTAGAAAATTCCCATGAAAAATAAAAGTAAAGAAATGAATAATGTGATATTTAAAAGATGGCTTAAAGTTTTAGTGTTTTAAGATGCTCTAGAAGCTTCAACTACATTCTTCTGAATAAACTTCTAGCAGTGCATACTAGAGAGAGATGCCTACAGTAGTGAGGTATTGCCTAGCTCTAATTAAGGCATCACTCTAGTTATTCTGATTATAGTAATAGCAATACTAGTATGTAAGTCATACAGACATAAGTTCAGAACCAGGCAAAAAAAATTAATAGTTTAATCTTTAATATATTACTATTTGAATTCTCTTTGAGCTTAATATTGCCTATGAGGTAACTATCTCAATTCCCTTCTGTCAGTAATGAACACATCAAGTACCTGTAAGTCCTTTGTTTCAGCTTTCATACTGATAAACATTTGTGGACCTAATTTCCAGGTTGCAGACAGTTTGCACTTAGGCACACTGCTAGGTCCATGTTAGTCTGAGTGCAATACAACAGCTCATTTAAAATTTTGATCCTGTGGTTTGTTGCATTGCAGGTTGGATCACAAGGAAAAGGGCTTTTTCTTTTAAAAACCGAACAAACTGTGGATTTGCCTTGTAGATATTTTACATAGCTAAAATTCCATGTTTTGTTTATGTTATGAGCTAGGAAAAATTGTAAGGGATATAAATGCTCATATTTCTTATTGCATTCTAAGTGTCTGATGTTCTTTGGGAAGGAACTTCCCTCTAGCAAGGCTATCCTGTAAATCTCCGATGAAAGGCTTTTTGTTGTCGTCGTTCAAATGGTCAAACACTGGCCAGTAATTGCTGGGCACCCATGAAGCAGAATTGCAAGTGAGAACCTCAGGAGCCAGTAGTTGCCTAATGTAATATATTAAAAAGAGCTTCTGAGAAAATATTTTGTACAACCGTAAACGTGCGGTGTTAGGTAAGACTAATGCAAGAGAAACATCCTGTGGAAGAGGATACATAAGCTTTCAGAAGTGGAAATAGTAAGTTCAGTTTAGCTAGTGTAATGCTGCTTTAAATATTCTTCAATAAAGTATTTTTTCTCACAGAAGTCCCCATGAAAAGAAGAAGAAGAGGCGGTCTAGATCACGTACTAAATCCAGAGCTAGATCTCCCTCACCATCCATGTCACCAGGCAAACCATCCACACACAAGAATTCTGTGCATTCAACTAGTGTCTCTCCTGCGGAGAGCAGGGAATCCAGCCAGGAACGCTCCAGGTACCGTGCTCTGTTACTGTCACACTGCAGTGCTGCTGTCTCTTGACTGTCAGGATGTCTGTGACCAGACTCATGGGGTGAGGAGCTCTGTGTGTGTGGGCCATGTGTGCCTATCAAAAGTAAGTCACTGGGAACACAGTGCTAGCTGCATCAGTCTGATGAAGGTGTTGGATCTCTGTCTGGAGTAAACATCTCGACCTACTCTTACAGGAAACCTGGTGCAGAAAATTCTGCAACCTATTTCTAAGTTGGAAATTGGAAGCTTTCATGAAATGGGATAACCCTTTGAAGTATAACTTTGAGTGGTTTGAATTGTAACGTGTGTCAAGATTCATGATTCAATTATTTCTAGAATATAGAACAGTGTCCTGTTAAGAATTCTTAGGCTGCTGTTCGGGTTTGTCTGAGCAGTTGTACAAGTGATTTTTCTGATCCTGACTTACATCCTGTAGTTGACTCAGAGCTGTTGACTAACATATGAAAGACATGTACAATAAAACCCAAATCAAGATGGTGAGTGAAATGCATTCTCAGAACTTTTACTATAAATTTCTGATTTTATTTTTTAGGGGAGTTTCTCAGGAAAAAGATGGCCAAATCTCTTCAGCAATTGTGTCATCGGTACAGAGTAAAATCACTCAGGTACAAATAGGCAGATTCAGAGTATGTTGCCTAATTAAGTATGTCCAGCATATTTTTCTCTTCTCTAATCACCTTAGGCAATTCTGAACTTTGCATATGATGTAGAGACATGTTCACTGTCTTTCTTAATCTGTTTGCTAATGGGAAGAGCAATTTTTTTGCTTCTCTAGGTGCTGTACTTTCAATTTTAATCAAGCCTTAAAGACCAAGCTAGATTTATTGGGCTGCAGTGTATCCACTGTAAAGATGTTCAAGTCCACATTATGCTGCAATACTTGTTTTATCAACAGCCCATCTTACAATGTACACTTCTTAACATGTTTCATGGAAGAAAGAAATATTTAACTTTTTTCAACTGAATGTGCTAACTTTAGAGGAAAAAATGTCTTAGTTATGCTTTGAAAAATCAGCAGTAGAAAATCAGAGTTGATTTTTGTATTCTGATGTTTTTTCGGTGGATAGGTTATTCTTTCAAGAAATATTGTTCAAAGATTTAGTTCTGCTATGGAAATAGTGGTAGTTGGGAATTAATATTAGTGGTCTAGTACCTTACATACAAAAATTTGACCCATTTCTTATGAGAAACCCTAAACAAGATTATTGAGGAAAAATAGCAAGTGTAGGCAGCAGAGAAAGAAAAAGAAGTGTTAATGTCACAACACTCCTTACGCTGCCAAACAAATGCTTGGGAATTCCTGGTATGAGAAACGAGATACAAACTACAGCATGGTCTTCAAAGGAGAGTAAACCCCTCATCCTTTAAAAACATATACCCATCAAAGGTCATTGGTTTATGCATGTTTGGGTTAAATGTTGCTTATGGCATAGCATTTCCTAGTTTAATATTGGACTGCTTGTTTGAAGTGCAGCTGTAAGAGAAGAAATGATTACTGTATCAAAATACAGTTCTTGGTTGCTATTGGCAAAAAAAGTAAAAAAAAAAGGAATGAAACGCATGTGAATCTGCAAGATGTTTCCCAGCACAGATGAGTTTAGCATCTCTTTATCATTAAGGGCTCCAAAAAATGGAATTTAACTAATTATTAGATTGTTGTGCTGCCATTTTGCTGGCTGACCCTAACCTTTTCTCATTCAGATCCTTCCATCTGTAAAGCAGAAGGAATAATGATGCTGAATTGCCCTGTGGAGTGTTTTAAGAACTTCAGATGCAAAATTCTTTAAAAGAACTAAGGAATTCATTCATATTGCATTTGTGAACAAATGTTTAAGCAACTCTGATAAGTGATACACACTTCTTATTTTGTCATCATTTTTTGCACCCCAGTTATTTACTGTTTACATGAAGTTTCATTTCTTTTTGTAATGCTATTCCAACTGGATGCTCGGACAAGACTGAGAGTCTGTTTGGTTTCACAGTCACTCATACGGGAAGATGCGTCTGCTATGTAAATCTTTGGTTCAGATTTACAAAGCAATCATTACATTATTTTCTTACCATCTCTCTCTCTTTTTCTCTTTTCTTTTTTGTTTCCTTTTAAACCTCTGGTGGTTAGTAATTGTGTGTTCATTACAGAGTTTCTTTGAAGATATGGTCACAGTTTTTCCATTTCAATTGATGTGATTTCTATGCTTTGTTTTATAGAAACTGCTTGAAATATTTATGCAGAGCACTTTGTTGCATTTTGGTAAAACCAGACTTCAGTTGCTGTCTAGGAACTTCCTCCAAACTATTTGACTCATTTAGCCTAGGAACTAAACATTTTATGGTCATAACTGCAAGTATCCCATGTGACTGGAATACTCGGTAACCCTTTCATGGAGGTTTTTGCAGTTATGTGTTTTAGGTCTATTCAAAGCTCAGACATGTCTGATCATTTTCCTTTTATTTTGTACAGGATCTTATGGCCAAAGTGAGAGCAATGCTTGCAGCTTCCAAAAACATCCAAACCAGTGCCTCCTGAGACCTGTTGGAACTGACCATCAAGAAATTGTGTGAAAAGATCAATTGGAAAAAAACTGCCTCATCTCAAATGTACAGCTGAGCTTGGCTCACTTGGTTCACAAACTCGCCTAATTTACCAGAACTCAAGAAGCTAAAACCTATCTTTCTGTACAGAAGCATCTCCTTGAAATTTCATTAAATTTTTTCAGCCAGAATATCTTTGGAAAGTTTTTGGGTTTTGTAAATTGATTTTTTTGACTAATTCTTCAATAACCTTTTATGATCAGCAGTCTGTGTATGTATATTTGTAAATACTATGTTACTGTGAAAAGTATTGCACAATAATAAAGAAGGAAACATCTTTCATTAGCTAGAGTTTTTGTGGAGTCCTTAATTGTTTGCAGTTGGATTTTGTTACAAATTAATGCTCATTTTGTTTATTATTTTCTGCTTTTTAGTTTGACAGCTGTCTTGCCTGCTGACCGCTTTAAGCTGAGAAATTCTATTTATCTTCTTTCGTGCACAGGATGATTTCAGAAGAATGGTTGTTTACTTGGGTGTCAGAAGTAGACAGTTTTTGAAGAAGGGATGTGATTTTCTGTCCATGAGTTAGAAAGATCTTGAAGTCTCCATGTGAGGAGTTGACCCTTTGAAGTCAATAACTAATGGTCAGTTGCCCCATTTTCTTAATGTACCTTGTTCTCTCTACTTAGGTACTGAAAATAGGAAATTTTTGGACATTCATCAGGCGTCCTGTACAGAAATCCAGCATTTTTCTGATTTAACATCTTTCATACAGTTGAAAAAGATAGTTGATTAGTTTGTGTTTTACTGACATAGACCTATTAACTTTTTTCAGAAGGTTTGTGGCCTCAGTAAAATAGCACATTTGTTTATTATGCATTCTTTGTTCCACACTGGGACTATTTTAATGTTTTAATTTAAATGCTCTTAAAATGAGTACAAAAAATGTGTGGTTTTTTACCAAAACCTGCTTCAACAATGAGAGGATTTTTTAAATGGTTTGTTATGTTCAAAAGGTGCCCTTATTGGCAATTATCTAATTCCATAAAGAATGGGATAATGGCCTTTACTGATCTCTGAAAAACTTCCTCATAGACCAGTTGTTAAATTATTTCCATAGAATGACACGGACAACCCCAATGCAAAAATCTTCTTGTTCTAAGCCAGGGAAGGAGAAACAGTAGTGATAGAATTCAAACTTTAGGTAACATAATAGTCAAAATGGTTCCTGGAATGCCACTTGCTCCCTTGGAATGCAAGCATGGTATTTAAACCATTGGAAACAGTAATTTATCAGGTTTCTTTTCAATTTTTGGTTAATAATGAGCAGAATTTACATTCATACAAACAATATAAAATGCTGGATCTGATGCAGAGAAATTTCATTGCGCACATAACCTGTGATGAAACAGCCATCTAAATGGTCATGTGGAATGATGTTATCATTATTTCAAAGTTATTTGCAGTGTTTTGGCTAAGACAAAAATAACTTCCAGCCAGTACCAGAGGCACCATTTCCTCTGTACCAGTTGGTAAAACAGTACTAGTAGAGGTAGATAAAAAAGGCCATAAAGTAGATTTCAAGACAGCTGTTATAGATTGTTGTGCAGCGTTGTAATTTACAGCAGCTATATTTTTTCTCCCCTAAATGGAGTTAAAAGTCTCACCATGGTTAAATAATTGGCAGCTTAGATGCCAGTTGTTTGTCAAGTAATAGGAAAAAAACCCAGCTCTTTGATAAAATAGACTGGGCAGTTTGTTTGGCTGCTGCCTTGCAGATTTATTCTCTTAGGAATGTTGTTGCTTTAATGACTTCCTAAAATATTTTCTCTTCCGGTCTTCTCTTTTTTCTATTCTTTACTCTCTTTTGTGATACGTAGGTAGATGGAGTGTTCAACTCCACAAAAGTTTAGATTAAACTGCATTTTTATACAGTCTTTATTGTTTACTGAGGTTTGTTTGCATTTAGCACTCTCTCATGAGGAGTTGTATTCTCTAAAAAGTAGTAGTGTTTTCATTGTGCTATTTTTTCCTCTTTCCAGCCAGAATGGACATTTTTAGCATATTAAAAGGGCTTGAAGTACTTTACCAGAATAACTTCACATTTGGGAATCGATGCTGGTTTTTTTGGTCTCTCTTCACAGGTACTGGCTGTGTCGTAACTACTTGTAAATGCAGTACGGAGCCCGTGATACAGTGAGTGCAATTTCAGGTGTCTAGTGTATCAGGAGAATGAGTGACCAGTATCAGGAAGGTGTCTTTAAAACTTCAAATTGGGAACTTTTCAAATGTCTGTTTTCCAGGTATGAATTTGCAACGCAGTCCCTAAGTGTCTGGAACCACGGGTCTGGTTTTGGATCAGATGGCACCTCACAGCCCACCTCCCATCCACAAAACTGTACTCAATTCCTTGCCATGTTTCCATGCACCAACGGACCTAAAAAGGCTCTGGATCACCTGGCTGTATTGCCAGAATCTTTTTTTCTGGTGAGAAATACACAAGGTTGCTGCAACAGGAAGTTAAAAATGAGGAGCACTTCAGTTGGAGGAAAGCAGGCTCTGAGTAGCAGTGAAGAAAGCACTGTGGCAGCTCTTGAGTTGTCAGCAACTAGTTCTGGTTTTCCAAATTTCTCAGTTGTGTGAAAACTACTTATCATGAGATTCCTTTGCTTTAAATTCAGTGAAATACAGTTATTCAGGCAACTCTTGAGTTGTAGATGCTTTGAGTTATTTCCTCTGCATGAGCGTAACAAACTAGGACTTGGAATGTTAACATTGGACTTCCAAAGCACTTTGGAAGGGCCTTTTTGTCTGTAGTGTGCTAGCCTGCCTTTTCTCCTTCTCTTAGAAGGATCGTAGTTTTGAAGATTAAAAACAAAAAACAACAACAACAACCAAAAACAAAACAAACAAACAAAAAAAAAAAATAGTCAGGTTATGTAACAGCACTTTGTTCTCTGTATTGATGCAGAGTAGCCTCTCAAAACAAAAAAATGTCACTGACAGTGAGTAGGAGCTGCCCAAGAGGTATCAGGTTTCTTTCTCTGGAGATTCACATTCAGCTGAGATATCAAAAAGTACTTGAAACTTATTTGAATCACTAAGTCATTTGCAGATGTGAGTACTTGTAGATGTTACAGGCAGATTCTCGGGGATGGATGATAGCTTTATGATGCAAAATGGCACAAATGCATTGCTGCAGCAAAGGTTGTGCATAGCTTCAGGTTCTTCACCTTTCCTTGTTAAACGGCAGTGAAATAGGTGAGGGTGAGGTGCTTGTATAGATCTACCTACCAATCCCTGTTACCAGTTTCCTTCAGAGCAGGTTTATCAGTACAGGCTTCCACTTGCACGGCTTTGCTTAATCTGCCCACCCAGGTACAATCTTGATAATTCAAGAGGTGAATTCAGAGCAATTTTTATTGAGGTTGCTCTTATTTGAATTAATTAGATACGTTCAAGAGCCTCCTACCTGTCTTTTCAGTCTGCTGGGTAACCTGTTAGTAGTAAAACAGTTAACATCATTTGGCCATCTCAGGATATACTTTTTGCTTTTCTATAGATGAAGAGACCTAGCTTCCACTTTTTAAGGGCTTGGCTTTCAGCAGTTTGGCTCCGTCAGCCCTTAAGATGTATCTATGGTCTCTTGGCATTATTCATGATTTCACGTCTATTGTCACTTGTAATTCTTTGTATCACAACATTTTATTTGACACCATTTATTTTGGAACATACACATTCTCACTTGTAAACTTCGTGCGTTAGAAACATCAAAATTATATTCTTCATTTTTCAGTGGGGCAAAAAATGATGACATTTAGAATTAATGTTTTCTTGGATTTAAAGCAATGACTATTACCTTTTATGAAGATATTTTATTAGGAAATCCTATGTAATTACATTTCTACTTAATTAAATTGCATTTATTACCTATTCCTCTTCTCCCACCCCTAGCCAGCAACTAATTATATTAAGCAAAGAAATAAAAGACCTGTGGATTGAGGTTAGTAAACTGCTAAGGCATCTTCTTTGCTGGTTTTTGTTTTGCCATTATGATATGAAAGCATGCAATACAGCATTGCACTAGTTTAATATTGTTAATTTACAAGATGAAAATAACTTGGCTATAATTTGAAAATTTGTTTGAAATTCTGATAAATGCAGATCTTAAAAGTTCATTGTTTCTTTATTTTCCCATTCGTGATTTAAATACAAATATGTAATAACCTGTTTTTCTCTTAGATCCTTTCAGCACAGTTCAGTGAAGTATTACACGTAGAAGGAAAGGTTTATTGGAGCATTTGGTTGGAAGCAAAAGTCTGCCTGCACGCTGATGAGATTTTGGTCTTTCTGGTGGCAGCTGGAGTGGTATTGCTGTCGATACTCTGTTTGAACTATCGAAGGATTCCTGATAAATCTTGACACAAAGCACATCTTTGCTTTTTGCGTTAATTTTCCCTGCTCTGGATTACACAGGCGGTACATTCACCCTACTGGATTTTGTGAAATCTTAAAGCAACTTGTGAGCATTTGTAGCAAATCCACTTTTACCTTTCAGGGTACTTAAAACTTCCCTGGCACTAATTTAATATCTTTAATTTGGATGAAAATTATAATCTCTTGGCAACAATTAATCCTGAACATGCAGCATGACAAACATTATAAAAAGCTCTGCCAGATCATTTAAAAAGTGATGGTGATAATCTGCTGTCTCTGGCACACTGCCATGCTTTCCTCAGGAGACGTGCTAGGACGTTTCTCTGATGAGGACGAAATGACTCCACATGCAATGGTTGCCTGCTGACAAACTAATTTTTCTCTTTACACTGAGTGTTAAATTGATGATCTCTGCATAGGGGGGTAAGATGGATTCTTCTTGATACTTGACAGTGTTGCAGATACAGCTGCTTGCTTGGGTAAGAGCAATCCCAGTATGCAAGGCTTGAGGAGGGCAGGTGCTGATTCTAGGTGAAGCTGTCCCCATGTCTTTGGACTAGCTTTGCAGGGGGGGCATGTTAAGTTTCAAGCTGAATGCCCTGTGTCGTACCACAACAGGTATAGAAATTGTCTGGACAAAACCAGTAAACTGAAGTAACTTTGACTGAACTCATTCCCCTTCATAAAAGTTATATTTAAAAATAATATCCAGTGTAATCTGGGGAATCTCTTAGCTGAACACTGGCAGCTTTGTGATCCCATTAAAACGCTCCCTGAATTCACACATCCCATTGCCAAAAATTTCTTACGCTTTAAACCTTTGTACATCATGTAACAATTTGTTTTCCATTGCATCTTCTATTTGTACTTCTGAAATGGGTGTAAGCCTGCCTGACATTTTTTAATCAGGAAATGGTATAAATTGACAGCCTCAAGCTGTCACTGCACACAGAAACACTGAGACGTGTATCTATTAATTCTGCAGAAGGAGCACGTTAAATTCCCACTGTTCGTAATCTCCTGTTGGAACCAATATTGGCTAATGACTTTAATGGTATCACACTTGGCAAGAATTAAACACATCTTTCATCCTTTCCTAAAGCTATTTCTGTTTTAAAGCATTACAGATAAGGAGACAAGTGGGCAAAGAGTGATATTGTGTGTTGAATTTAAGAGAATACAGTAAAAATGAGTGAGCTACCCTGGCAAATCTAATGGAGGTTGTCCAGTGTTCCTCCACTGGCAAAGTCATTCACTCAAGTCTGACAACCTAATGGTTTTGATGACATCGTGATAGTTTTTTTGAGCTTGGGCACAGTAAGGGATGCTGAAAAGCTGTTGTTCTCATACTGTGACAGTGAAAATTTGCTGGATTTTAAGGCCAATGCAACTTTGCCAACAAATGAAGTCTTGTATCTTCAGAGGCAGAAGCAATTCTGTGTTTTCTTCCCAGGATAATGACTACTTTATGTGGAGCTGTGGATAGCAGGCAGTATGCAATCAGACTTGCTTTACAGAAGTGATGGAACTACTGGCCTTCAGAGTCATTGCACTTGCTTCCTCTTTCTGACAATCCTCCCAGCCTAAGGCAGAGGTTTGGATTTAGAAAAGATAGGAATATGCTTTGGGTAACATCTGAGTTAGGTAGGTTGTTTTTTGGGAAGGGCAAATCATTGGAATGCCATTTAGTAAGCAGGGGGTTGCTTTAATTGTCTGTGTCTGTTTCAAGCAAGAAGCAGTTTACTCTTGCTGTTGGTAAGTGATGACATCTCAGAGAGAGAGAAATAGAAACAGCTATTGAGGATGTGCATGGATGAGAGACTTCTGCTCTCTGGACTGGCTGCTCACCAGGAGGCAGGGTAATACTTAGATTTCCGAGCTGCATAGTTTCAACTCGCTCTCTTAGCTGTATCCAGTCTGCTGAAATGTCCCTGAAATTTAGGCTTTGTATCTTCTTAACCTCAAGTATTCCCTTGCGACAGTGCAGAAGAGCACTAATGTGGTCTTATTCAAGCCACAAGCAAACACAAGATATGAACTATTTTATAAAGACAGAATATTCTTTGCCTTTATGCTTTAAGAATATGCATACAGTAAATATTACTGTTTATCCATAAGTAAGATTTATGTTGTGGAAAATTTCCTTCTGTAAGTGGCCTGTCTGCACAGGTCCTGTTTGCCAGTCTTCTGTAGCTATTCCTCAAGGTAATGCACTTGGCTGCTGTTTTTCATGTTTTGAAGTTGTCCCTTGCCATTCCACCTTGCTGAAGATTCTCAAAAACATCTTGACAAGTCTGGAAAAAGTAACAAGTTTGGGCAGCCACCAGTTAATTTGATGCTCAGGGAAACACATTCTTGGTTCTGTAGCATGCTGGTGGCTGAGTTATTGCCATACAGTCTCTAACTTGTTGTTTTGTTTCTAAGTGGAGCTCTGCTGGATGAAAGCAGCAAGTCCCCAGAAGCTTCTAAGTACTTTTTTCCTTGTGGTATGTGCATTCTTCTTGGCTACTGATGCACTTACGACTGGTCCAGCTTGTTCCATTTAAAGTAGTACCCTATCCTGAATTTCTGTGTTTCTAATGATGAGTACCTCAAAGCTCAGTTCTAACTCTGAACCTGAGAGCTCATTCAAAATGCAATTCTTCAAGGTCTTCCAACATCTGAACACTAGAACCTTCAAGATTAAACTTTTACAGCTTTTAGCCCTTTCCTAGTAATGAGTTTTACACCTTAATAAAAGCTTCAGCAAAGTAGGTTCTATCTGCAGTTTCTGTAAAGTCACTGAAGAATCTCTGATTTCATTTGGGCATTGTCAGCAGCACAAAAGCATCTTCTCAACAGTCTTCTATAAATGACCTGTTACCTTAAGAAACAGCTTCCCATTACTTGTTCTTACATAGGTACTTTTCTCCCCATATCACATAGTTTGAGTTCAGCCAAGATCTTGTTCAGCATGTTATTAAAATCTTTCCATACACTGTCTATTGGCTCAACAGAAATTAACAGTGGGGAGGTTGGGCAGAACCTCCCTGAAAATGCCTGATCTTTGCAGAATGGGCTCTTTCAAAAAAGCCTTCCAAATCCTCATGTCCATACCACAGAGCCCACGACTGTGAATTATTTGGCAGTAAATAATATGACATGTGAATCACGCTTCCTTTTCTCCACCTTTTTAGAGGGGTATTTCAGTGTTCAGCACATAGCTGAATTCTCTGGAAAGCATTCCGGATGATCACTGGACGTGTCAAAGGATGTAGTGTAGAGGTGGCTGCTTGCTGGACGGCAGCTGTAATTTGAGTTTCCCGTGTGGGTTTGTTAGGCATGGCTTCAGACAATGGCAGGAAAAGAGAGAAGTGTTCCTTGTTTACCAGAGAAAGAACTATGAAAAGAAAGGTTAAGTAATGCCCATTGGGGATGAGGCCACTCACTGCCTGCCCAGGGCTGGGGAGGAGAGGATGTAGTGCTGTCCCACTGTAAAGATAAATTGTACAAGATCTTGCCTCTGTTGTCTGCACTGCGTTGGCACATCTGCTCTTCACACTGGCACTGAGCTCTTACTGACTCATGGGACAAACAACTTCAGGACTGCTTTCAGAAAGCAGTGCTGACAACTGAAAGATTCAGGAGACTTCTTTTAAGAGAGGAGGGACAGCTATGGGTTAAATCTTAAAGTGCATAGGCCTGGTTCAAGTGTGACTGTAACCACAGCTACCTGGAACCCTGGTTTTATGAAGAAAATGAAACAAATGGTGACATAAAATTTTTTCTCTTAAAAGTCAGCAGCCTGCAAATGGAGAGAAAGTGAGCCCCGTGACCAGCAAATCAAATTGATTGGGTTTCATTCTACCAACCATTGATGTCCTGAAATAACAAGGAAAAATGCTGTAAACAGTGCTGCACTGAAATTACTGAATCTAACTTCCTTTTTAATTGGGCTGTCTGAAGGATGAGCCTCTGCAGTGTCTAGAGGTGCCCAGGAAAACTCAAAAGGGAGAAAATGAATATATTAAGCAGCTGATTTGTAGCATGGTGCCAGTCTGCCCTTTCAATTCTCCAGATCAACAGAAACCATAACAGGCTAATTTCTTGCTGTAAAATGTTGTTTTTCATTTTTACATGTGAAGCTCATGACATGCTGCATGGAGTCGGAAACAGGGAGAGGGGCTGGTGCTATCAGCAAAAATAATCATCTCATTCCCTTGGGGTAACACTGGAAGATGTTACAGAGAAATGCTTGCCCTCAGCTAAGGGAAGGAAAACCCTCTGCTGCTGCAGAAAAAGTGGAGGGATTTGGCTTTTGTATGCAATATTTTAAATTATATTGCTTGGAATTTTAATAACAAAACTTGGTGAGAAGGAGAAGCTCCAAATTTCAGAATCTGCTGTTATCTTTAATGACCCATTTTAATAACAAAAGCTTGATTGGAGGGGGACACAGGTTCCCACCTGCAGGCTCATGGGAGTTGCTGCTGTCGAGGACTGGGGAGTCCTGTGAGTGCCCTGCCCTCCTGCAGGCTGTCACTGCCTTGTTGGCTTGCAGAGAGAGGAGTTCAGCTGTTTCTGTCCTCCAGCCTACATTCTCCATGGATGAAGTCAGTGTGTCCTTGTGGGCATGCCGCTCTTGGCTGGAAGGATCCTTGTGGGGTCACAGGCAAAAACAGGAGTGCAGGAATTACAAGTAAAGGCGTGAAGAAGGGTTCTTTATTGGTGTGCTGTTGCTCCTGTGTTGGCTGCTACAAAATTCAGAAGTATTTCAGCTTTTGAGTTAAAGCAAAAAGTAAAATAACAAAGCAATTGTCCCACAACCAAAATACAACCTGAACCCTGCCCACAAATGCTGTTGGTCAGGGAGATTTGCAAGTGCCTTTAGAAATCTGTGTTATAGCATAAGTTTAAATTTACATTCATTACAATCTTTATCTGGGCACAGTTTAGCCTAGCGTTGTAAATGTTATTAGCTGCTGGCTTTAATTGTCAGAATTTGTACAAAAATGTTGCTGTTTCACTAATTAAACTCTGTCCAAGTGCACAGCATCAGGCCTTGGCCACTTCTGCTAATTGCACTGAGCTTTCTACCTGTTAGTTTATTTGGATAAATATTATCAGAAATCTTTGATAATTAGCAGCTGTTCATGAAATGTACTTGTCATCTGTCACTATCCTCTCAGACTGCATGTTTCCTGATCAGGACGTTGAAATGTTATTCCTTATAACAGCATATTAATATGCCAAGCAGGGAAACTGAAAGAGGGGAAAATGAAGCTGAAGATTTTGGTAGTCTAGAATTAAAGCAGAACCATGGCATGGCCAGAGCACTGGGCTGGCGCTGGGTGGGGGCATGTTCAGATCTCAGTTCTCCAGTTGTGTCCTTATGTGATGTATGGATCGCTTTTTTTCTGTGTAAGAAAAATCAAGGTGATTTCATTTCTTTGGTTTGTTCAGTGGTGCAGAACTAAGTGCTTAAGGGCATTGTGCTGCTTCTGAGACCTTTGCGCATAGCTCAGAGGTGACAAGAAAGAAAAGCTTAAACTGAGACCAAGAGAGATAGAGTATGATGCTGGGATGTAATGTGTGGTTGCAGATTGCTGCTCTCAACTCTGAGGCCATATATTTGTTTTACTGTGCAATGAGGTTAAAAACTGTAGACTGCACTGGAATGCAGGTACAATTCTACATCGAAGTATCTGCACCCCTGTTGTGAGACCACAACATTCTGTATACACAGCATTTGATAAGAAATGCACTTCCTGTAGTGCAGATGTGGACTGATGTTTCCCTGTGCCAGAGATTCTGCATAAGACTTCTCTAACCTTTTAAACTGTATTTTTCCCCTTTTCTAGAGCTTAGCTTACCCAATTTTCAGCTGTATCCTACCACTAAAATTACCCTTGGAGTTATTTTAAAATAAATTAAATTCTTGGCTGCTGAAATCTGAGCGGTAAATGCACATCATCTGGCACAGCAGTTTTCTTTGTCTCTCTATCTTAAATATCTTCACATAGATAAGGAAATAAGTTTATGCTTTGTTTAACAAAACAAGCTCAGTGTTGATGGATGAAGAAACTTTTCCTGCCTGATTCCTTCTGATCTGTGTGTGCTTTTTCTTCTTCCCAACACCCTGTGTGCTGAAGGCTTCCCTGACTGATGGGTGCATTCAGGACACCTTGGAGATAAGTAGGGAAGATAACTATTGACTTAACAGATGATGGTGGTTGATATGAACCAAAAAGATGAACGCATAGCTAAAAATGACATCTCAGATCTTGAAACGTGGAGTTTTCTGGGCTGTAAATAGTGTCTATTTAATAAAAAAAAAAAAGTGAAAGCTGAACCTTAGTAATCATTCTTTCTTCAGCAGCAATCGGTCTGTGCTGGGATATTTTTATAATCCTACCTCTTGATCTTCTGAAGAGCTGTTGTGTTTGAAATAATTATTTCAAAGAGAGATGGAAGAAAAAGCAAGATCATCTTTGCACAAGAGCTTTTTTCATCACCTAAATATATTCATGTAGAAACATCTCCCTCAAAAGAGGTAAAGATCATTCCCAGCATCCCAGGCTGCTGTTTTTCTACTCCATCTGCCAGAAGCTTTGCAGCTGGCACAATTCATTAATTCTGTTCAACTTGTGTTCTCTCAAACCAGCAATGAATTTGATCATCAGCATGCTGGGTTTTAAACATACGGTTTTCTTTTTATTCTGAGCTACTCACTGAGGAACACAACAGCTTTTTCCAGGGCTTTCTCTGAAGATACACAGCCACATATGGATGGTGTGATGGAATCTCCATCTCTCTGGTAGGAAACGGTTTAGTGCTGGTGGTGGAGCTTGTTGGAATATGGCTCAGCGTTTAGCCATTATTGTGAACATCAGCACAATATCTCTGCTTGTCCCCCAGGCTGCAGGGCCACCGGGAAAGTCAGCATGAGCAACTGTGCTCTGTTTTTGCAGACTTGATTCAGGAGAAGCCTGTTTGCATCCAGCAAGCTGATGCTGGGAGGTACTGGCCCTAAGTGGTGATAGAAGGAGGTGGTGCTGTGCTTGAGACACCTTTTGAGCAGTTAATTTGAGTGTCCCAGCTCTGTTCTTGGCTACTCAGTTTGAATTTTATTGATCGAGTAGCACTAAGAAGGTACCAGTTCTATAACCTTCTTGAAGGGATAACCCTACACTTGCCAAGTTAGCCCAGAGCAGTCAGGGAAAGAGATCAAAAGGAGGGAAGAATCTGTAACAGGGAACATGAGTGCAGGGATGATGAAAAGTTACAGGGACAGTGGGATCAGGAATAGGGAAACTTGAGAAGTTCAAGGAGAAAAAAGCATTGCTAGGGAAAAGCCTGTATACATTTTCATGGATGCTAGTGTGGACTTGTATAAACAGGAAAATAAAGGCAGTTATGACTATCTCCATAACACTTCATACCATGGTTACAACCTTCAAAAGCTTACTACCTGCCTGTTCTTACTCTTCTGAAAGTTAACTGTTTTCTGACAAAGCTCTTTATATACATAACTCATGTAAGTCCAGGATTCTGTGCTTATTTTACTCTTGCAGACCTTACTGGAACACTCCAGGGATATCCATTTATCAGGTCCAAAGAAAAACTTTGGTTTTCCCTCTCCTCCTTGGCAAAAACCTATCAGTAGGTGCCATTGTTCAGAATCTGATGTGCTCAGGACCTCATTGTTCTGCCACGTTCCTGACAGATTTCAGTGAGTGACAAATGGCTGCCACCTTCATCTCAGCATGTGTGTGATATTAACAGCAGATCTGGCGACCCTCACATCTTCTTTCAATGTGTCTCTCTAGAACTGAAGCAATATACACAATTTTTCCTGGAGAGAACAGATGAGTGACTCACTGGAGAAATCCACCCACTCCCTTGACTACGCTGTACAAATACTTCTATAGCTATTGGTAAATTCACGTAGGCTGATGAACTGAGAGCAGTGTGCCAGGACAGGAGCCTGATTCAGTGGTTTAAGCATTCTCCAAATGCTTCTGTCTGAGCAAAGCCAAAGACAAAGCCATTGCTCCCCCTCGGTGCTTGCTGAGACCTGGTACACCTGGCACATTCCTGGCTGCTGGAGGCAACCTGAGCAGAGTTCAAGTGCCTTTTTTATGACACTTCCTTTTCTTGTAAAGGAGATGACATCTGACCAGAACTCCAGGGATTCACTGAAATTGCTGGCAGGTTTTCCCGAGGCCGAAATGCCTGGGGAGTAGAAGCCGGTGGTGGTGTGGCTGCAGTCCCAGCTGGGCTCCCCAGTAATATCCATTACAACATTTGTGTTGGGGCCCAGAGAGCGACACTGATGGAGGGCAGGGAGGGAACAAAGTTCCCAGCTCTTTTTCTGCAGGTATTTTGCAGCAGGAACAGTTCAGTTTCCTTTCTGAATTATGAGATTTTGGGTGTGTAGGAGAGACATCAAGGGATGGTGATGCTCATAGATGACTCTGCTGCTCATTCCAGCAATCAGAGCTGAGCTAGGGACTTGGCGTGGCAAGGGGACAAGGACACTGGGTGGATGTGCAGTCTAGCCCAGTGTGTGAGGGCAGAGAGGGCAACTGTGGTGGTGTCTAATGGATTGTCCTTCGGAAATGCAGCATTTGCCTCTGGGAATGACGCACTTTCACAGCTGAGCCAGGAGTGCTTGAAGTGAATTAGGCTGTATAATTTCAGGTTGCCTTTGAGTCAAAGAAAGTTTTTGAAAATTCATTCTTTATTGATGTATTTTCTTTTGCTTCAGAGAAAGAAAAGGAAATTTCCTGCAAGATGGGGGAATAAAACCAAAACACTTTCCATCTTGCTTGTATAAAGAGCCTCAAGATTTTTATGAATTCTTTTTTACAGATTGCCAACAAAGTTAATTGAAAGACTGGACAAAAACTGAGGTTTGTTTTGTTTTGTTTTGTTTTGGTTTTTTGCTTTATCTGAATTCTTGCCCGTGCTTTGCCTAAGAGCACTCAGTGCCTGCACTATTGAATGTGTCCGTGTGCAAAATGAAAATGGATTGCTGCTGGAAAGTTAAAGAAAAAAGCAACAAAACTAACCTTGAATTGCTCAAAATAATTCTTGCATTATATCTTGTTGGCTTAAGGCTGACAGTATCTCAGATGTACAAAACCAACAGTGCAGCCCTTCTTTCTCTGAGAAATCAGAGAAGTAAGTGAAAAGAAGCTTTTGTTGAGCCCTCAGCCCCAGCTGGCACTGAAAATGCCCAATGTTCTGTGCTTCCCTACTGCTAATTGAGGTGGCCTTTTCCTGCTGGGGATCTGTTCTGCACCAGCACAGGGAAGCCTTGGAGCCTCTGAGAGCCTTCCATGCCAGTTTGTGCCTGCATCTCTTCACAGCAGAGTGGTAAATTTATGAAAGACCTCTGCTGGGAAAACACTGGCTTTTCTTTTGGTCTGGCTCTCACAGTGCTGGAAGGAGCAATGATCCATCTTGGGAACAAACAGGAGAGAACAGGTTCCAACATGCTTTACTGCATGGAAGTGACAATGGCATGGCAGCTATTATCATTCACTGAGGGCACTGAGGCTGGCTCTGTGGAGGGATGCCGCTGAGGTGAAATCTGCTCCATTATTTTCAATAAGAGATGTGCAGAGCATAAGCAGGTTGGCATCTTCGACATGATCAGCAAAACAGCACTGGATTAACTCCTGCGTAATGCCCTGGTTTATTTACAGCAGCTCTGGATGTGTGTTCATGTAACCGGTGTCCCCACCTGCGGCGTGGCCAGTGGCCCTGACCTGCTCACTGCAGCTGGAGAATTGCAGGTACGTGGTAAATCGACATCATTCCTCAGGCTCCTCTCTTGGCTCAGCCCAAGGTTTGTGCAATTGATGTCGTCCTTTGTCAAACAGCTTCCACACCAATAAACCAGAGCAAAAATAACTCCTGTCTCCTGCCTGCTGCCTGATTAAGGTTTTTAGGGTCAGGATTCTCTCTTGGCAGCTGTCCTGTAACTGCTATGGTGCAGTCTGGTCTCCGTCAAGCCCTTTCAGGGCTGTTTCTGTACCAGTGAGTACAGTTCAGGTTGGTTTGGGGCTGGCTGCTACCATTATATCCCAGTCACATTCCTGAATGGCAGCCAAGATTCCCTGCCTGGTAAAGAAAATATATAGCATCAAGTTTTATGACTGAGGTTCCATATAGAATGCAAGGTGGCAAGTCTTTCTTAAGGTACATTCATTTTCATCATGAGTGAAAACTTCATTTTGAAGTAAAAAAGCTTGTCAATTTTCCTTATGTACTGGAAAGCAGAGAGAATCACCGAGTATCTGAGTTGGAAGGGACTCGTGCGAATCATTGAGTCCTGCTCCTGGGCTTACACAGGACACCCCAAAAATCCCACCATGTGCCTGAGAGCATTTTCCAAATGCTTCTTGAACTCAGGCTTGGTGCTTCCACCATTTACCTGGTGACCTTGTTCCAGAGGCTTTACCTCCCAGAGAGGGTGTGTTTTGTAGCATGAGGGGGCTCTCTCATGTGCTGCCATGAGTGTCACTGATGGGGCTGACAGCTCACTGACTCAGACCTGCAGTTCAGCAACCAGACCCTGTTAATGTGCCCAGCACACCCCGAGCTGCTCCTGCTCCCTCCCCCAGGCAGCAATGCTCGCAGGGCCTGGATGGTAGCCTGGGACCCCCATGGCAAAACACATTTGGAGAGAGGGGGAGAAGAGGAGGAGGACACATGGAAGGTGGAGGGCTCGGTATCACAGTCCAGCAGCCACAGGATTAATGCTCAGCTGCTTTTTGTCTTGCATGAAATACCCAGGGGATGGGAGTTAAGGGAAGCAAGCGGTAACTGTGAGTGAGTGGTACTGGCACAGTGAAATCAGTTGTGTCAGTAGTTTTTGAGCACGACTGGAGTCATCAGCTGGGTGCTGGGGAAAGGGAAGGGGAAGAAACATGGGTCTGATCACACTCCTGGGGACACTGCCCTTGAGCCCTGTGCTGTTGTGCAGGGGAGAGGAAGGCAGTGGGATGGGCACAGCCTGCCAGCACAGTGGCTTCAGAGCATAGGGACACCAGTGCCCAAGGGCTGAAAGCCGCATGGTGGAATGAGAACCAGCCTAGGTCCTGCACAGCAGCAGATACCAGTGTCCTCTGTTATGGATCTGCTCCTTTACTCTGAGCTTATGGTTTTGAGACAGGGTGGCCTGGACTGGACACACCACATGAGCTGAAGTGCCTTGTTTGATTTTAACATAGTTGGGTCTTGGAATAACTTCTGCCAGACATTTATCATCTGTGTGCGTATTGCTGGTATTCATCTCCCTTAGATCCAAGCAAGGTGTGAGAATCCTGTAATCCTTTTCTCTCAGCACATTAGTGTAAAGACTCATGAATCTCTATTAAATTTGAGAGAGAACATGTAGCTAGTTTGCAGCTGCCTTGTTGATTTTATATTTCCTCTCATTTCAGTGCCTTACCATGAAGCTGAGAAATAAATGGCTAATAAGGCATCTGTTTCAAGCAGGAGTCTCAAGATTGTGACAAAACCAGCGTACATCAGGGTTTGAGTTACTGTTTTCTCTTGCCATCATATAATCATGTTATTAAAATCATAAGGGATACCTTATTAGGGGTAGTGACTGTCAAAGGCAGCTTAGCTGTCAGAGCAGGTAAGTAGGTATCTCCCAGACTTAACTGAGTGTTGGAGCTGTGTCTGGGAGGTGGCTGGAGCTGTGGGGCTGGGCAGCATCCACAGGCAGAGGACTGTGGAAGTACAGGGGCCTGGCTGGCTGCTGCTGTCTGGATAACCTGTGATGGATAAGATGAAATCCTTGAAGAAATGGACTCTGAAAGAAACACGAGTGTGCTCTGTTTTGGGGTGGCAGATGGAAAATGCAGTAAAACACCTCCCAGTCTCCATCTAGAAGAGTGGTGCCCAAAGGGAAAGAAACCCTCTCTGGGAGCAGGAGGCAGGGTCAGGGTCAGACTTACTGTCAAACAGGGAGCTGGCTGTGGACCTGGGAAGTGGCAGCACTCCTGTGGCATTCTGCATTCATCCCATAAGGACCCCAAAGCTCTGCACAGGCTTGAGCCTGTCTGCTCATGGGCAGGGAATAGGGCTGAGCCAGCTGAACTGGGGACAGAGAGATTTGTTGGCAAAAGAGAGCTGATGGGGCTGCTCTGTGTCCTGAGTGCCTGAATGGGGGCAGAAATGGGATGGGTCTGTCTCAGGAGGAAAGCTCAAGGGGCATCTTGGAGAGCAGAAAGTGCATGTTATTGGACTTGGGTGCAGATAGACACAACATTTTTAAAAAATATATTAAAAAAATATATAGTCAGCCCTGTCATTTTTATGTTAATTTGAGCTCCAAGTTCATACTAATTCAATTAATTAAAGCCAGATCTTGATGGAATGGGTCTTATCCATTGTGACTCAGGCCTTCATTGCTGTGATTAGCAATGCCTTGAAGATAAATTATATTTTCAGATGTGCTGGGCATTGCTTCTCTTGTTTCCACTTAGGAAGTGTTGCTTATTGCAGGAATCACAAAGCCACAGAGACTGCTACAGTGATGGGCCTAGGAAAAAGAAAATTTTTTTCTTATTAATGAAATACTGAATATTTTCATAAAAATATTAATTTTTTTTTTTTTTTTTTCCTTAATGGAAATTTGTTGTAGGCCAATAACACACATTTTTAAAGACAAGGTGCAGGCACTGATGTACCGAACTGCCATTACAGCCAAGTGGACCTTGGCTCATGGCTGTCAGAAATGGGGTGCATGCAGACAAAGAATTTCACCGTCATTTTAGTGATTAAACCTTCATTAATGTTCACCTTTACCAATCTCAACCCCTACGTTTTTCAGTACTGTTATAATTAACTTTTAAATGAAGACTTATCTCTAATAAGCAACTGTGTTTGCTGGGTCTTTGGCTGAATTGGAATCAAATTGAAGCATATGATATTTTTATTCTTTGCTTTCCCACCTCCTCAGGCTTAGCAGGCAACCTCATCTCAAGTGTGATGTCACCAGTTTCAGGGATTAATTAGACGCACATTTTGTAGTATAGTTAAAATACTACTAAAAACAAAAAAACCCCCAAAACAACAACAACAACAACAGCAACAAGAAACTCTGCAAGAGATTTTCTGCTCTTCTCTAAATCTCTAGCATTGTGTGAACAAAAGACACACATTTGTACCAGCAAAGACAATTTTGACTGACGGATTGGTGGGATTTGACACTTACTTGGGTTTTTTTTTTTCCTTCCTTGTAGATGAAGTTCACGGTTAACGTAAGGATTTGCTGTGTTAGAAACCATTCCAAGGCACAACCTCAGCCCCTGCTTTTGAATTTTTCCACATAAACACCAATAGACTGGTGGTCACTGATTTTGGGGAGGACTTGCCTGCCTTCTGGGTCCTGCAGAAGGGCTCAAGCCCTTCTGCTCTGTAGGTTCCAACTCCTCCCTCTCCCCCCTAGTAGTTACCACAGACTAATGTAAGTGTTGTCCAGCCTTGGGTTCATTACACATATACATCCCACCCCTATAAAACGCTCAGGATGGAAAGAACCGTGTGCTTGCCCTCTCTCAGCTACTCAAACACCCTTGCCTCTGTGTGCTGCATGCTCCAGCTCTTCCCCTGGGCTTTTCTTCCCCCTCTCCTTGGAAAGGGAGAGCTACTAAAGTTTATAGAATTGTTTTTAGGATCATTTCTAGTACACTTCAGAGCAGGGGCTTCAGGTAAATTCATTTGGCTTCAGCACCTTGGCATCGGCGTCAGGCAGACAATGTCTGCATGCAGGGCTGGTTCTCCCTTCATCTTCACTTGAGACAGTCCTGCCATAACCTGACCCTCAAATGCTGCTTATGCAAATCTTCCTTTGCATAGCTAATGGCTGTTTATTGATGCTAACCTGAGCAAAATAAGTAATTGCTTATTAAAATTGTGTTATCTTCCCTGGCCTTGAATTTATCCTTGAAGTCTAACTTTAAAAGATGCTAAGAATCCCTGAGTGACTGTTGTCCTGGCTCATGGTTTTCCAAGAGGCTACAAAGAGTTTTCCCAGTGACCTGACAGTACTGCGCAAACTGCTTTTGCTGGTTTTTTACTCTGAATCTCCCAGTTTTACCCATGTGAACATGCTGCCATGTTTCTCAGGCTGGTGTTAACTCCACCAGACCAGTGGCTGTGTGTGTGTGCTCGGTCAAGAGCCTTCATGCCGCAGTTGTGATCTGGGAGATGGAGGCAGGTACCACATGTCTAAGGCAGGTGCTCGCTTCACTTCCATTTTAAACATCTAATTCTACCTTCAGCGAGGTTGGTCTTCACCCCTTCCCCTTTGCTCCCATCAAGTTAGTGTTAAACACCTTCCACATCTTGTCCCTTTTGGTTTTAACATGCTCAGATTAACAATGACCATGTTCAGTGGCTAGAAAAGAATATATATATTCCACTTGATTTTGCTAGTGCTGTTCAGGTCAATAGGAAGAAATTTGTCTGGTGATAAAGGGAAAGGCCATTTAAAAATAAAGCTGTGACAGCCTGTGCTGCTATCACATGAACTGAAAGGATGAGTTCATTTTGGGAATGTTACCTCCCCTCCTAAAATACTTCACTATTTCTAGTCACAGCAGGTATGTTTGGCCCCAGCAAGCCTCAGAGAGCAGGGTGATGTTGATGGCCAAGATGAAGAGCAATGGAGAGGCTCTAAAGGTCAGGAGAAATCAGTTTCCCGCTCTGCCACAAAATCCTGGGCTGATACCTCAGTTTGGAGTCTTGTGTTCTGCAGGCAATGGCCCCAGGCAGGGAACATCTGGCTCAGGGGAACACAGAGACTCCTGGAGCTGACCCTGCTGTGTGGGCAGTCAAGACAAGTCTGGGGCTGCAAAGGCTACAGGACACCTGTAGTGGGGCAAAGACCTGAGCTGCTTCACCATGGTAAAAATGTTCTTCTAGCTTGTTCTTCTACTGTCATAAAGACAGGTGATAGATGTGACCTCCTCACAGAGGTTGGGATCCCTTCCTTGCTGCTCCTTGTAGACATTTCTCTTTCCTCTTCCCCTCCCCACATATATTTTTGTAGGGTAGGATGCTGAATTGCAGAGAAGAAAATCATGATGTGGCTGGACCAGGGGAAGTGACATCAGGACAAAGCTCCCACAAAGGGCTGAAACCAGAGGAGTGCTGCCTGCTGGCCTTATGAGAGCATCCTGACAGCATCAAGTGAGGGGAGAGAATGGAGTGGAGTGTGAAATCTATGTCAGGCATGGCCAAGAGCCAGAGATGGGGCTGGCTTGAACTGGGACAAAATGCTCTGTAACTGTCTGGGGGGTGTAAAATCAGGAGCCCCTCTGCTCCACTGCATCCTTGTGATCTGCCCTCAGGTGTGCTGGAGAAGAGAGCAGAAGAAGCCCAGTTAAACCCTGCTCTGTATCACGGGAACAATGACAAAATGCCTGTCAGGAACACTTGTCGCAGTGTCAGGCTCAGGAGAGCAGCTGGATGCTGCAGTCTGCTGTCATGCTGGCATAGGGACCGATTCCACTCCCTGCTGCACTGGAGGGTTGTTTGCTCAGGCTCTGCAAGGTGGCAGTTGCTGGAGATCTGGGATGTTGCAGCAGCTTGTAAAGGTCAAGGCGAAATCTCTCAGCCCTGTGTTTGGTTTGCTTGTCACTACCTGGGCTGCCAGGGTTGCCCTGGAGCATGGGGGCCTCTGTGTAACTCCCAGGGTGATGTCCTGGCAGTGTGTGGGAGCTGCATTGCTGTTTGACAGGGCAGAGGCTGAGACATTTTTTTCAGAGGTACAACATCCAGCTCTTAAAAACCCACACAGTCACCCCAAATTCCTACTAAGCCCATAAAGCAAGACTAGAAGAACCCCCAACACAACTGACTTATACAGTTAAGCTCCACTTTTTGCCTCAGTGCCAGTGCTCAAGTTTAGCACAGTAGCTCCCCATAGCTCCACATCTGTAGCTCACACTGGGAGCAGAGATATTGGAAGATGATCAGGATTACTCAATCCTGAAGAAGGTACTTCCATATGGGGCCAGCTAGGAGTCCAGGAGTCGTAAGGAGACTTGTACCTTAAGCACCTGAAAGTCTCATCAAACAGAACCTGCTTAGGAAGAATTTGCAATTTATGTTGAAGCCTCTGAATGTAGCCCTTAAACTTTTGGGGATCAGCCTGATGTGCCGACTCTAAGGATGTCTCAACGACATGCCATACACCAGCTTTACTTACTGCATTACAATAGCATTCAACAGGGTTTAAATTAGCTCCAGCACTCTGATCGTGTTGCTCCTATAACAGCAGCAAGATAACTCCCAGGCATTGGCTATGTAGCCTCCGAGGGAAAGAGATTTCAGATGTGTTCAGCAGAAATGCACCGTGTGAGCCATGGTTATAATTTCATTAACAGGATGCTACTCAGCTCCTACGGGGAGTTGGAGGAGATTAGCATTATAATGGGGATCAGGCGCCTTTCCTTGCGTTCACACTGCTCACCAGCCCGCAGGAGGATGAGCTGTCGTGGAAGACGTGATACTCAGACCTCTAGCCCGGTATTTGACACAAACTTGAGGCTTCTGTAGAACATGCGGAGCTCTGCACAGCCCCTGCCTGGGGAGGCAGGGCTGCTGTCAGCTGGGGGTTGGGACATTTGCTGTGCTACCCTCCAAGCTCTGGCATCTCGTGTTCCATGAAAGGGTTGTTCCCATCCTCATGAACCTCCAGCAGCAAGGCCAGACTTACAGTGATGGTCAGGGCAACTGGAGACTGGTTTCAGTGGGACATAGTGGGAGGCTGTGTGGGAGGTGAGGAGCCAAGTACCAGCATGATGTGCCTGCCATCCCTCACTTCCTTGAAACTGCCTGTCCCATGGCAGGGGTTTGCTCCACAAAGCCCAAGGCACATCCCTTGCAGGACAAACCCTTACTAAACATTCAGCACATCCAGCTAGATTTGAGCTGCTTACAGAGCCAAGAAGCCTAGACTGACTGTCCAGGTACCTCCAGCATCCTGGAAACCTTCAGGTAACCTCCTCCTTCCAAAGCACAGAGACTGCAGGGTCTAGCTTTGGGGATGAACATGTGGGTATCCAGGCACTGAAAAGTCTGGGTGCTTGCCAAGGGAGACTTACAAATGCTGACATTTAACTCCCTGCCTGCTCTGCAGACAGGAAAATGCAGCCCCAGCATGCCTGAGCTGCACCAGGCTGACATTTCCAAGAGCCCTGGACACCTCTTACTCAGATTATTGTGCCGTCCCTGGCTGTGAGCACCGTGCTGAGCACTCAATGTGCATCCTGTGGGAAACCCAAAGAGCAGCTGGATGTATTGGCATCACTGACTATGCACATGGTAAAGGCATGCATAGCCCATGCTCAGCAGGCAGGAGAACTGGGACAGCCCAGCCAGGGTGGCCTCTTCCCACAGCCACAGGACTGGCAGCTTCCCACAGCCCAGGACCCAGCCCTGCCACCAGCCTGGGGATACTGCAGACAGCAGTGGGAAGAACAGGCATAGATGTCTCCTCTAACAGAACCGCACCAAAACTGACACACCCGGCAGGGGTTTACACAGGTGCATTTAACCTTTGTAACACAGCAGTGACAGGCACCCACCACACATCTGCAGGCAGAATGGAGGGAGCTTTCAAGCGGCTCCTGAGCATTTTTAGAGATCCCAGCAGCCCAGTCCCAGCACAGGTCATGCACATGTTTACACACACACAACTCCGTATGAGCAGCAGGACCCCGGGAGGATACAGGGACATGCAGGAACAGCAGCAGGCCCAGGGCACAAAGCTCTCTGTACCACTTTTCCTATTGCTTTTGTAAGTAGTCCAAGTTTAAACAAGGTTTCTCTGGGATTTGCCCTGGAACTCCACAGTTTCTCCATCACTATGGCACCATCTCAAGTCCTTTCATGTGCAGGAAGCCCCGGGGCAGTTGGTTTTGCTGAGCAGATTTCTCACCTTATCACTTACTTGCATGGTTCATTTTCCTCAGCTCCTTTTATGCATTCCAGCTCGAAACAAAAGATTTAGTTCAACCTGTCAGTGTCAGGATCAGACCCAGGAGGTTCACCCCAGCTTGGAGCCATTACCCCAGGAAAGAGCTGGCACAGCCCTGAACCAACTGGAGCACCGGGGCTGAGATGTAGCTCTAAGTAACTCTGCTTTTTCAGGGTGGAATTTTTTTCTTTCTAGATGTATGGAGTTGTCCTTTACAGAAAACTTTTAAGAAAATGACTAAAGCTTCAAAAAAGCCACTTTTTTTTTTTTTTNGTTTTTCTCAAGCACCTAACGCTCTCAGATGAAAGAAAACCTTTAAACTATGTTCTTAGCACTTCAGGTACCTTTTTTCTCTGCACAGGGCTTCACTGTTGTGTTTCCTGTTTTGTCACTCAGTTCTTTCTGGGGCTGGTCACTGGCTGCTATGGCGGTGACACACCTGGCAGTTGCTCCTTCCCTGGAGCACTCCAGAGCAGTGGAGACTCTTTCCTCTCCTGGGGATTTGTGGTGCTTGAAGCAAGATATATCTTGTTTGGGAACTGGGCAGAACTGTGCCTGGGTTGGAGTGACAGGGCCAAAGCTCTGCTCAAGCAAAGGGACACCTGGGTGCTGAGAAGTTGCAGAAACCTCATTATTTCACCAGTGCCTCCTCACTCAGTTCTGGTAAACTAGAAAAATCCTACAAGGGCAGCTTTTCTCGTGCCATCAGGTGCTGTGGGGTGTTCCTAGGTGTGTGACACACTTCCTTCCTGAGACCACTCTGGAGCAGCCAGTGCTCTGTCCCGTTACCAGTGCGGGTAATTGTGGAAGCTAACACCTGTGCTCTAAACCAGAGAGACCGTTATTCACTCAGAATTGTTTCCAGCTGAGAATCATTAATACGCAGCCAACAGGAGGAGGGGCGTCAACATAAAAGCCAATGGGCACAGCTCGAGGGGAGAGACTCGAGAAGGAATCCGGTGCGGTTGGGCAGGTGCTCCAGAAGTTTGTCCGTCTCAACTAACAGTGCCAGCTGGAGTCTCAGATACCGTCGCTGTGTGAGTGTGTCGTAGCCATCCCGACAACGACAGGTAATTGCCGTTTCTTTGTCTTCCTTAGGATGTCAAATCTCTTGCAGGCAGCTGGGAGATGCTGAGAGGGAAAGCCTAGTGCTGGCTGTATGCTGAGGGCTCCAGCAGAGCCCTGCTGGGACCTGTGGAACAGCAGGAAGTCTCTCTAGACTATTCCCTGTGCAAAGCTGAACTAGGGCTGTGTGAGGCTTCTGCTGTATTTCTGTGCAATTTATGTACATAAATGTTCTGTAAAGCAGTGGGACTGCTCCCCTCCTTTTGGTTACTGGTGCAAATGAAAGGAGAGTTCTCTCTGCTAGCTTTGAAAGAATTCCCAGCTCTTATACGATGACAAAATTTTTCTGTCCCCTTGATTGTGGCTGTAAAGGTCCTGAGAGCTGTGAGGAAGAGGAAAAATCTTACGGTGGGGTAGAGAGAAAAAAGAAAAACGCCCAAAAAGAGCAGTAGTGAAGCAGCACTGCAGTTATGGGTGCAGAGCAGGGTCTTGGCAGGGCCAAGCTGCCCTAGGATGAAGGATGTTCCTGTGGCTCTGGCCATGGAGATGTGGAGGCTGGTGGGGTAGAGTGGCCTGACACATCCTGAAGTTGCTTTCTGGGTGAGTCATGGAAGGTGCTGTAAATAGGTGGTGTTGTTAATCTGCAAGCAAGGAGCTGCTGTTTGACTCCTGACCCTCATAAAGTGCACACAGCTGCCTTGGGGCCCCACTTGTGTGGTTTAATCACAGCTAGGCTCACAACAGGCACTGCAATAAGCTAGTTCAGAGAGTCCCTCCTTTTTATGGCTTCCACAAATGTTGGAGCTGCATTTCCCTCTCCATCTGGTCACTGCCTGGGAAAAGGCTCTGATCTTCTTTGGCTCCATCTCCCCACCAAGAACAGCCCCCACCTTGGCCATGTCCACAGCCATGAGCCAAAGCCTCTGTGTGCTCAGCCTCCCTGCTGCCCCTCCTGCTTCTCCAGCAGCATTTGCCCCTGCTGCCACTTGCTCCTCTGGGATACTGCCACCTCCTAATCCTGCCTCCATCCTTTCATTCCACCCACATGGATTTCTTGGAGTTCAAGCATGGGAATAACCTGGATTTGAGAGAGTTCTGGGGCAGACTTGAGCATCCAACACTGCCTGGCACAACCAAAATGCACTTTTCACCTGGGCTAAGCTTGGGGAGAATGGGTGTGTGAACCATGTCAAACGTGGAGTCACCTGCCTGACTCCAAAATGTTTTATTAATGCTGCAAATGTGCACAGCTTGTCTTCTTATCTACATTTCCTCCTTGTGGCAGAAATCTGTTACCTGAAGCCCCAGAGCTGGTCCCACCACCTTGTGCTTGGTCAACACGTGTCTTCCCACCTGGCATTGACTGGGAAGAGCAACAGCCCCTTTCCAGCAGGGTGGGGGGCACCCATGGGGTTGTGTTTTTTGACTTGTGCTGCCTGAGGAGCCTGCTCAGCTGTGTCTGTTGTGTGCACCTCTCTTCGCTTGGTGCAGTGTTTGAGAAGAGAAAACTTCTTGTGCTCAGTAAGGGTTTGGCACCAAATAACCGAAGTGCCCCTGTCCCCAAGCCAAGGGAGCTGTAGGGTGGTTTTGAGGGCATCACCTGAGGAATGCCAGCCCTGTGGCATTTGGGAAGGCACAAAACGTCTGCCCAAAGAGCCTGGCTGTAACCCAGCCCCACTTCCATTGTGGGGACAGGCTGTCCCTTCCCTTTCCTCAGTGATACTGTTAATCCTGTCTTCTGGTCATGTGCTAGCTAAAGAAACAATATTGATATTTTGGGGTGTGATAATGCCTCTGCTTCTAGTTAGTTGATGTAAGTTTTTCCAAGTGTTTCATTTGCTGTCCAGCTGGAACGGGCTGATGAGACTCAGCCAGGTCCCTGGGAGCTCTTGGGCTCAGGTGGGCAAAAAAACACCAGCCCCTGAAAATCAGATGGTCTGGTGTGTCCAGACACAGCATGTTTGCTAGAGAGTGGTTTAAGATGGAGAAGGGGAAAATTACAGTCCAAGGATAATAGTTGTGCAGACTGTGTGGGTTTTGGTGCTGGAGATCTAAATTTACCCACCCAGCACTGCCTAAGGAGGCCAAAGCTTGTGCTGGTGTCAGCTTCCAGTCTGGGGCTAATCAGTGTGACTGTGGCATGTCATAACTGTGCTGCTTCTCTATAAAACAGCACTTCAAGTTATCTGTTCCTCTAAAGCACCTTTAGGGCTCCAATGAGCCTCCTGCTTCTTACTTCGCTACGCAAGGGAAATATTCTTGCTTTTTAGTTGGCTGTAGTCAGTCACTTCAGTTTATGGCCCATCTGGGAAGGTGAATGCCTTGATCTAGTCCTCCCCTTTAACCTCTCCTCAGTCTCTCAGCTGATGGCACATTCAGCAGCTCTTCCCACTGCCCACAGGCAATTACTGATGACATTATAGATATAACAATATAACAATGATATCAGTTGTTACTACAACCTTTTGAAATAAATGGGTCTATTTAACTGCTAAATCTTCATGGCTGTCCCTTAAGTATCAGAATGGAAGAGAAGTGTTTTGTTTTGGTAAGATAATTTAAATGGAGGGAAATATAATTTATTTTTTAAATTTCTCTAATTATTGTGGATGGTAGGTTGTTTGGGGTTATTTTTGCTAGTTTCTACAAATATAATGCTGTCTTATTCTCTGTACATGTGCCTTTCTCCTTCCAAGGGACCACTTGCATCTAGGCACCAAAGGGGTCTTTTTTACCTTTAAAATCTCTGCAGATTCCCCTGTGATCCTTGGCTCTTGAAGGAAATATCAGAGTAAAACAGGCAGGACATGACTAAGTTTGAGAATATTTTTGTGTTCTGAAGTATCTGTCTTTAGGCATGCCTCTGGATCAGGAGATGTGATGGTGTGTTGAATTTCAAATCAGCCCTCCACAGATCTCCTGTTTTGTGATTAGTTTGGGGTGGGTTTTTTGAAGCCTGAGGAAATAGTGTAATGTTGCCCTGTTTTTGAAAACCTTCTGAAAAGTTTATATTCTCAAGTCAGATTTTTTCACGTGTTGTACTAAAAACACTAGCTTTGTTTACATTCCTGCTTGGCGAGGAGAAACTGACGGACTGGTCACTTCACCAGTCTGGTTGAGAGGTGGGATTTCATCTTCCAATCCTCTCTTGCTTTGCAAACCCTATAAATTGTGTATCCATAATAAACGGGGCTCTCTTTTGGGGGCCTCGGCTGTTCTCTTGATAGCGGTGAAACCGTGTCCTTCTTTTGTGCCCTGTTACTACAGTGTAATTTTTTTTTCCGTACGGAAGCTTGTGAGAGGGATATGATAGCGTCTGTGTGCAGAGCAAAGGATGTGAAAGATAGATGTCAGGAGATCTTACTTAGTCAAGAACTGGTACCTAGGATGTTCCTGATCCCACAAGACATACACAAAGAGTCACCTGAGTCTTGTGGGCCAGCAAACCTCCTGAGAAGGAGACCCTGGGTTGGTTGCCATGGTGTTGTCCGTATCAGGCTTCTTTTGGCAGCTTTTCCTGTTTTTTTTTTTTTTTTTTTTTTNTTTTTTTAATTTCTATGACTTTTCTCCAGTCTCTCTTGCCACCAATCTCTACCTGGCCCTTACCTCTGCCCTTGGTGCAAGAGCAACCAGAGGGCTCCTGGCTGTGACCTCTGATGCCGTACAGGGTCGTGGCAGAGCTGGCTTATCCCAAATGTTCTGCCTTGCCCCAGATCCCCCCGGGGCAGGGCTGGGCATGTCCCGGTTCCTGGTGCCCTTGGAACATTGTTCCAGGAGGGATGAGACAGAGGCCTGTCACTGCCGTTGTCTGAGTGACTACGAAGTGCCACTCGTGGAAGGAGTCACAAATGCAAGTGAACTGTGCTGAGCCAGCATTCCCACATAAATTGCATTGCAAGTAGGAATAAGCCTAATTGTACCAGACAGCAATTAATATGGTTTACTGTCAGGAGACTGTCTGCTTGTCCTGGGCAGGGAAAGCTGCCCCTGTCCCCTGTGAGAGGACTTTGTTCACTGAGAGCTCCTGAGGGATGGCTCTGGCAGGGTGAGGGGTTGGTATTTGGGACAATGTGCATGCTGTGGGGCAGAAGGTGGGTGTTGAGGTGCTGGGAAGCACCACACCCCTCACTGAGGCCCCACACCCCTGTCCATGCACACTCTGGCTGCTGTCACACTCAGGCCAGATGAGCAGAGCATGATCATCCACTGGGGTGGTCAGTTCTAGGGTGTCTCCTGAAAGCCTGTGGATCTGGGACCCCAGACCTTTGCTATAGCAGCCTCCTTCCTTCCCACAGGCTCAGGACCATGTTAACCAAACATCTCAAGCTCTGCCCTGTGTTTTGCTCAGGGAGCCCCTTAGAGACACGATGCTGCTGGCAGACTGGGGTGACTGGGCACTGCTGGTTGTGCCCAATCTCACTTGACATCTCCAGGCCAAGTTCCACCTGTTCACCCACCTTCTCCAGCCTGCTCCCAAATCATGTAGTTGCCCATTGCCAGGACAAAATAGGGTCAATAATGGGCAGAGCGGGGCATTTTTGAGCCTCCTGCCCCCTGGCAGCTCTCTTCTGTCTGTTCAGATGCCATGAGTTCAGGTTTGGATCACTCAGCACTGAGACTTTAGAAACCCCAAACTCAATTGACTGAGGATTTGCAGGAGCTAGACCCTAGTCTCCTTGTTCAAGCTTTATTAACATAGAGAAGTAGTGGTAAAGTATTGGGTTACTTCAAAATAATAAAATATTTCTCTTGTGAAGCTTTAATTTTAAAAAAGGCATTTGATCATGCTTTGATTGAGAGAGGCTGTCTGTAAACCATCCCTTTGGACACCACGTGTCCACCACCATAATGAAAGTTCTGTTTATGTAACAGCTTTTAATGTATATGATGCACTTTATTCTGTGGTGTAGACACAGAGCTGAACTGTGCTGTGGGTGACAGGAGCTGTGGTAATCCACTATTCTTAGGACACAGGGAGCAAATAAGAGCTTTACTGTAAAACAGGGAAGCTTTTCAGTAAGAGCTTTAATAGAGCAGTGAGATTTTGTGCTGTATATAACTGGCCATCATTGCAAACGGGGACGTTTACTGGTAGCTTAAAGCCAGAAGGTTCACGAGCAATTTATTTCCAAAGCACTGTGCTACTGCATATGTTTGTTCTTGGGAAAACCATTCAGAGGTTTATTTTTTTCTCTTGTGCTACAATTCTGCAGCTTCAGCTTCTAATGTGTAGCTGTTTAAGATCCATGGAGTAGAGAGGAGTCATTAAAGCTGTATATTGAGACGTAATTAAGTTCCTAGCATTACTCCACAAATTACGCTGTTTATTTCACATGACTTCGACATACAGAAGCCATAATCCTTCCAGTCCAAATGGAGCTTCCATTCATCACATTCATGAGTCCAGAGGAGAGCAAAGTAAGGGAATGATGTTCCTCCTGGGAAACTTCGTCTCAACTTTCCAGTAGTGAATCCTTCCTCTTCCAACAGAGTCCACTTAATGTTCAAGCTGAGTGGAAACTGCTGTGAGTGAGAATAGTTGCAAAGGCAAGATGAGTTTTGCCACCAAGAAGAGTTTTCATTTATTTAACTGATGTTATTCCTTCAGGCTTCAAGAAGGGAGGATCAAGGGTGTGTGACTTTCCTTTGGTTGTAGCTTTGCTGAGAAAAAGTTGTGGAGCAAGAAGCCTTGCAGGTAATGATTTGTCTGGATTAGATGCACTGAAATATCTTTGCTTGAGAAATGCAGGGTTTTCCCATTAGGGCATTAGCAGGGAAGCTGAGCAGCACTGGCAGCTGTCCTTAGGCTGTGCTTAGCTCTGCTAAGGGCCACATTAACTTTCTGGGCACTGTATTTCCAATACACGAATGGTTTATAGCAAGAAAAAGCCCTGAATTTGCAACACTACCTCCAAAATATCCCTAGGTTTTGCTGGTGTTTCAAAACAAATTCCATGGTTGCCAATTGGGCTTTTTAAGTAGCTGGTCTGGGAAAAACACCTGGACACGTAATTTGGTAAGTGTTTAGCTCTGAATCCAGACCTGTGGCTCAAACATATCTTAAAGGTTGTTTGCTTACTGGAGGAAAAAGTTCAGTCTGTAAACTCAGGCTCCATTCTCCCATTATATGGAGGAAGAAGCTTGGACTGTATTTGTACAAGTGCAGCAATGGCTTTAGGCTAGTGGCTGATTTTCCTCACCTTTTGAATTTCTTAATGAAGATCTTAAAGGCAAGAACATCCAGATCAGATGAGGAACAGAAGAAATTAAATGTAAGACAAGATTAGGAAGGGCATCAGGAGACTGTTCTCCATCCTCCTGCACCAGATTTGCCTGAGCTAGTCCTGAGAGCCTCTTGGTCTACTGTTAGGGATCCCACAGCCCTTCCAGGCAATTCAGTCAAATATTTCACTATTTTTACAGCTTTTTTGTAATATTTATCTCACATCTTCAGTTTTAATGTCCTTTCTGCTTCCCATCTTCATGAATTATTTCTGCCCCTTTTCTGGTAATGTTCTCCCTAAGAAAGCTGGGTATGGTCAGTCTGAAGTTCTTTCCCATAAAATGTCTGAATGCGTTTTGTTGCCCTCTGTTAGCACCAACAATCCTTGCCTCAGAGAGATTCACAGAACTGGAAGGTGAAGGATGCCAGAACTTACCCAGGGTCCTCAGCACGCTAAAGAGTTGTTGCCTTCCAGAAAAACTGAACTCGCTGGGGAGCAGGGTATGGTCAAAACCATTTCAGAGGGACTTCACAGAACTGGCAGGATGTATATAAGAAGGGCTGGGCAGAGGAAGATTTTGGAGGTAAAGCAGGAACAGCAGAGCAAGGAGCCAAGGTTGGGGGTTTGCAGGAGGGTCCCACAGCACAGAGTGCAGGTGAGGTCCGTTAATGCATCCCCCAGGGCTTCATGATGGACTTGCATTGCAGGAGCAGCTTTCCTGATCTTGCTAGCAAAATCTACCAGTTGTCTCAGCCAGGCCTCCAGACAGGTTCTCAATCTACATGTCACAAGCTGAAAGAAGATCTATGGCCAGATTTAACTGATGAGCTGTTCTGACATTGCTAAAGTGGGTATCTGCCTCGGTAGGGTACAGAGTGTGTGTGCATATAACAGATTGCTGGATTTTGATGTAGGCCACAGAATTTGGTGTCTTCCTGACTGACAGAAAGCAAAAACATGTATTAAAGCATTATGAAAACAGGTCAGAGGACTTGTGGTTTTCCCTGGCCAAAAGACGGTCTGTAGTGTCTAAGTGGTGTTAAAATTAGTACTATTTTCCACTGGAAAAGACAATCTAATGATGCCTTGTAGCTTTAAAACTTTTGTTAGTTTTTTTTCTTGAACTTTCATCCCAGTAAAGTGACTGTGTTCTACTTCTCATTAATTAGCCTCTGAACTTCTCATCATTGCTTAAACAAGACATCAACATCCTTTCATGGACTGTTATTGAAAAGCAATGGGAACAAGGATAGGAATGCTGCTAGTGAAGAGAAAATTACACTTTGGTTTGCATTAACGTGACAGTTCTGACCCATCCTTCTGCCTGGCTCATTATTACAAGATCTTGATGGAGGCTTTTCTGTATTGGGGACACTGCAGCAAAGCTAAGCCTGCAGAACATGAGCTTCTTTTGTATTGTTTTATAATTCATGGGTGTTAATGCCTTAAATACTATTCTGTGAGAGGAACATGATGCAGCACGGATGCAGAAGTGGCTGGTGTTGTTCCAGATGGCCTGTGCTGGTGTCTGCTCAGTGGCAACATGGCTTTGACCTGAGTCTGGGGGTGTTGTTGGGTTGCCACCAATGTCCTGTAGTGCCAAGGGATTCCAGCAGCTGGCTGAGATAACCTCGTGTTGGGTGTGTCACAAAGCTGGAATAGAGAGAAGATGATGTAAAATGAGACATGTCTGCAAGCAAGGGAGATAGAGAAAATTACAGAAAAATATAGTTCAAATTAATGGAGTATGGTTTTACTGGAAAAAATATACTGGATTGGGTAGTGGTGTCCTGGTGTTACAGTGTACTTAGAAGAGGCTAAAGAAGAATAGCATGGCTGCCTCTGGCTTGCTTAGAAGTAAATATTCTCAGGCAGAAGGGGCAGCATGGAAGAATGTGAGCATGGGTGTTTGAGCTAAGGTAGGAAGAGGTGGATTTCATGGCCAGGTGGACAAAGGAGCTGATTTCTTGGTGCTAAATGAGCAGTAAAAGACAAAGCAGGGTTGTCTGTGAAAATCTTTGAAGAGGAGCAGCTTATATTTTATCTGAATTCCACAGAGAGCTGCTTGAGAGTAATATTGACAGGTCAGTGTTAGATTTGGAAAAAGACCTCTGAAACAGGATTTGCTATGGGTACCTGCAGGAATGTGGCTGGCAGGGGGGAAAAAAGGGTTTTTCAGCAGAGGAGAAGCAGGCTGGGAAGAGCTGTAGCTTCAGGGGAAGCCAGGAAGGCTGCATTTTTCAGGTGTTACATGAGAGAAATCTGCAAGACTTAGATATTAGAGCGAGTTAGAGATGACTAAGCTGTGCTGATAGTGGGCACTGGTGGAATAATGCTTAGTGTTGTCTCAGCCTGCGAAGCTGGAGCTGGCAGATGGACATCCATGAGATGCTGGGGGTTCTTTGTGCCAGTGTGTGATTATGCAGAGAACGAAAGTCCTGTGCCCAAGAGCACTGTGAGCATTTCTGCAGCATCTTTCCACTCCGGAGCCCTGGCCTCCAGGAAAATACTGGTTTTCATGCCCCTTCCAACTTTGGTTTCCCTCCTTTAGTATAAGCTATGAAAATATGTCAGGCTGATTTTTCAATTGGAGAACAAGGAAGCAAAATAGGTGTGTACTCCTAAGCCATCTGTAAATGCCCTGATCCATTTTGGTTTTACTCAGGGAAAAGAAAAATTCCTAAACTTCCCATGGGTGGCACTTAATATATGTGCAACAAAGTGTCTACCACTGGTCTTGGAAAAATAATTGCTTCCTTTTCCAATTTTATTGGTCACCCATCAGTCTTAAAAGTAGAAATGCAAATAATTAGTTTCTGGATGATATTAATTACAAGCAAGCAAATTATACTCTAGCAACTGTTTTATCCCATAGCTACCAAATCTTCTAGAGAACATCAAGATAATATCACAAATGTCCTCATTCTCAGACTTTGCAGGGTCTGAAATTCACCACTTGGACTCAGGAGGAAGTCCTTGCTGCCCCTTGGTAATTCTGTGTGCGCTGTTGGAGCGGCTGCTCACAGAAAGGGACAATGGCAGCAGCCTGGCCCCTACTCTACACAGAAGTTTCTATCTCCCTGGTTGATAGGGCAGAAAATTCTCATTTCTCAACTTGCCAAAATATGGGCATCTGCAGTGATATAACAGGGCAGAAAAAGTTGCATAGTATCTACTGATAAGAACCACTGCATATTTAATAGAAAGGATATTGTGTCCGCATAGCTGTGTAATTGGGAAATTAAATTGTCTGGATGTTGTCAGACATGCTAATTATGCTAAAGACACCGAGGAAAAATCGTCATCTTCCACATAGCACATATAGCTAGAAGATAATGGCATTTTAGATACATATTTGTCATCTTGGTGCACAAAGGTGAAAATATTTTAGGCATGTACATTTGGCTGGAATGTATGTGGAGGGAAAACAAATTGTGTACTTGTTTGCACATTTTTCCAAACACTGACAATAATGGGCAGATCAGGGAAATGTGAACTTGCAAATCAGCTTTACTAGCATTTCTTGTTTAGTGTGAAAGTTTTGTGCTAAAACAGACTACAGGCATCGCCACAAATAGCTCTCTGCTCTGGATGTCTATTTGCTTGCTCTTACTTTCAGCTGCTTGCAGTTATCTCTCTTCTGTTGTTATGTGAAGCAAATATTTTGGCCAAAATATGTTGAAATCCTGTTTTAACTGAGTCATTCATTTGCAATAAATGAAGCATAAAGAATGCATTTTGGAAACTACGCTTAAAAGAATTAAAATCATCACGCTGTTCCTTCCTTAAATAAATTCTATTCAGCAACTCACCTGGGTAATAAAGGCATGAAAACTCCATCTAATCTCATATAGTTCTTATGACATGAGCACAGAGTTAAACCTGTGCCACTGAAGTGGATTTTTTGGTTTTGTTTTCTTTACTGAAAAGGAAAGAGGAAAAATAGTCACAGTTCAGTTTGTAATAACCAGGTTCTTTTATTTGCCCAGCTCCGCTTGCTGTAGCTGTAAGGAGTTGATGGCGTCCACACAATCTGCCTGATTATTTTGGGCACAGCTTCTACTTTCCTAGGGAGAGCTGTTCTTCTATTATACTCACTAGGGTAAATTGAAGTTAGTGTGATTACTCATATGCTTAAATTTGAGTATATATATATTCAGATATAGGGTTTAGAGCCTCTCTGGTATTTCTTCGGGCCTTGATGGTCAAGCGGTGTTTCATTAAAGGAGGAAGACTCATGCAATAAAATTAAACTATTAAAGATTCTCTCCTGGCCCTTTGTACCTGGCATGACTATGGACTCTTTTGGTCTTGTAATTTATGGCAGAAATCTGCCATCTTGTCTGTTGTAAGTGCTTGCTAAAGTTAATGAATATGTTGGGAATTACTTCCAACAGAGTATGGACAAAGCAACTATTCATCCAGTGTAAGTAATCTTCACATTGCATGTGGCCTGCTGTCAATCTGCTTAAAACTACTGCTCTGACAGAAACTGTGAAGACTTTTGTCCCTGATGTGCTGCTGGGAGAGGATGATCTAGGAGGGGAAGATAAAATGGGAGCATGTGCCCTAAAATCTTGACCCCTTAAAGTTAAGAGCAAAACTCTTCCAGCTGAAGCGGGCTCAAGCCTTTATCTGTGGTCCATCTGTTCAGTGGCCCCAAAGATGAACGTTTATTCTTCATTGCCCGCTTTTGAAAAATGCATGGTCAGTGTGGACTGTGCAGCACCTTGTACAGCTGCAAGGAAGGCAGCTGCTACAGCCAGCACGGGAGAGGGGGCACTGTGGATGCAGGATAGGGGGCCAAGCCCTGGAGCTCCCAGGCTGCCCAGCACAAGGACCTGTCTGACAGATAAACGGTGCCCTGCGGAGGGGCAGAGCGTGCTGAGTTTGTGCTGAGCAGTTTTTAGAGGACCCAAAACCCCTAGAAAGCATTTTAAAGTGCTGCTGAAGCCTTTGTCAGTGATAACCTCAAGCCCATGACATGTACTGTCATGAACTTGTGGCTGTCAGTTTTCACCCTGCCAAGGCTGCCACTACAGAAGCTGCTCATCTCGAGGGGAGGGCTGCAGGTTTGTCCCAAACTCGGGGATTCTGACACATTGTGTATTCTTCTGAGCCCTGCCCAGCTATGCTCCCTCTGCCTTCCTCCTGGGGATGGCTCTGATCTGCTCACAGTCATGACAACTGTGAAAAGAAATGATTCCTAATAAGAAGAGATTCCAGAGCTGCTTGGCAGGAAATTACTACATGTGATGTTGCTAAGCCATGTCAGGCTGGCTTGACTGCCTGGAAAAATGCTTCTCTGTTGGAAAACCTGGAAAAAGTTGAGGGATGGTCCGTGGCTGCTGCTTTTTGCTCAGAACAGTGGAGTCAGGAATAGTAACAGCAAATATTAGTTCTTGTCCTGTCGGGGCTGGTGTGACAGGTATTGAAAGTGAGAAGGAGCTCTCCCTCGAGAGCAGTGGCAGCTGTGGGATGGAGGGGGAGGAGGCAGCAGGCGATGCACAGGTTGGAGTGAGTCCTGCAGATTGGAGGGGACTGTACAGAGATGGAGAACCACTCCCTAGAGACATGGGCTTTGTGGCAAAGTGGCCATGAACATCCTTCCAGGGTGAATTTAAATGGTTGTTGGAAAGGAGACCAAGTTTAGCATTTTTTTATATAACTTTAGTCAGGGGTTTTGTTCGCCTTTGCCCAGGGGGACTGTTTCACCAGTCGATGCCTGATGACCTTAACATCTCAACAAGACTGGGAATAGTGCAGCAAATGCACTAAAGATAATGACCATTAGTGAACATCAACTCCAAACATCACCCCTGGCATGGCTGGAGACACCTGTTCTGGGAAAAGAGTGATAAGAAAACAAAGGAATCAATAACCAGTAGGAAACCAAATACTAGGAACTGTGTACCTTGGGACCAATGAACATTGAACCAATTAATTTCTCTGGGTTTTGACTGTATAAGTATGTGAAAAAATCTAGTTAAGATCATGCGTGATGGAAAGACTTTCTCTTCACAACCTGGACAGTGTGTGGATGAAATGATTTCTGTTGCACATCCTGACCAGACTAAAGTAATGCCTTAGTTCTCTAACACTAAAAAAGTTGTTGGAGAGTTTTTGGTTTTCCTGCAGTTTTCGTGACACATGGTGAGTGGGACCTGTCAGCCCTGCCATTTGGAAACCCTCTCTTTGTGCCTGTGGAACCAGAGGCTGGGCTTTGCTGGTCTGTTTAAGAACCTGAACTTTGTTTTAGTATGGAGCAAAGCTCTCGAGATAACAGCTCTTGAGCTACAATAGCTGTTGGTAAGGCTCTGAGCCCTGTAATCCAGGTGCTTCCCCTCTGGTCTCTCTGGTGCTGGAGCAGTAACTTCAGTCCAGCTCACGGGGACATGGGGTGGTCCAAACTCGGCCCCAGGAAGTGAGGTTTCCCTGCCAATTCTCTTTAACCAATTTCTTTTGGACAAAGATTTCTTCTTCCCTTGTCCACTGTTTTCTCCAGTCCTGTCTGATATGAAATATCTCCAGAAACAGCTACAGTTCATTGCTGGATTAATCTATTTGTGCAGAAGATGTCATATAATGATCATTACAATTTTGCCTGAGCAGCACCTAGAAGCAGTTTTTCATCTCTGCCCATTCTTCATTATTTCTTCTTCCTATTTATCTTAAAACAAAACCTCCAAATTTATTTAAAAACAAACAAAAAACCAAACAAAAAACCCCTCCCCAAACTTTAAAAATCATTTGCAAAGCTGCTGAGTGTATTAATATGCCAGTAGGAACAGGGGAAGGCAGATGCTGAGTAGGAAGTACATGTTCATCCTGAACTGGCAGGAACTAGAGCTGTCAGGGTGTCCCCTGCCATCTGGTCTGTCGGAGCATGTGGCAGATTCACAGCTCTCGAGGGAGTACGCGCAGTAGAGGCCATAGGATCCCATTATGCTGTTTATGGGGACAAGCCGGACGTTTGTCTCAGACACACGTTTGTCTCATCCCAGACGGGATGTCAGTCAGGGGTGCTACAACCACGCGCTCTTTTCCATAGTCCCTTAAAAACTCGGAGTTGAAGCTGATACTTACAAAAATGTTGATGTTTAGAAAAAAGCCGTGTCGGAACCCTGAGGCATTTCAGCCAGACACAGATACCAAAACAGGAGGAGACTGAGCCCGCTCCTGCCCGCACAGCGCAGGGGGAGCGGGCCGGCATCGCTACCGGTGCTTGGCGCTGTGCCGCGGCCAGACAGCGTTTGTGAGCCCCCTGCCTCACGCCGGAGGAGCCCTGACACCGCCTCCCTCATTAGCATTCCTTCCTCCTCCTCCTCCTCCGCCGGCCGGCTGCAGAGGGGTGCATGTCAGCGGCGCCGGAGCCGCGGCGGCTCCCGGCAGCAGCAGCAGCTGCCTCTGCCGAGCCTCGCTCTGCTCCGCGCCAGCCCCCGCAGCAACTTTGCTGCTCCGCAGGCTGCGGAAGCGGGGCCATGTGACGGAGCTCCCGGCGGCGGAGCCTCCCAGGCAGCGCGAAGCAGCGCGGAGCCCCTGGCGGGGCGGAGCGGAACCCCCCCTTCTCCACCCTCGGCGGATCAGCGCGGAACGGAGTGGAGCTCCCCACCTCTCTTCCTCCTTCCCTGCCTCCTTCTCTCCCTGGTGGCGGCCGCAGCCCAGGGCGGGAGCGCGGATGCGGCGCGGAGCCCGGCGGAGCCCATCGCGGGGCCGGGGTCGGGCGCCGCCAAGAGCGGGGGGATGCTGAGCCCCGCCGCCCGGCACCGCGCCTGCCGCCGAGAGATGCTCCTCGTGCTCGCTCTGTGGCTGGCGTGGCAAGAAGCGCCCGCGGCGCCGACCCCCGCGGCGGAGGACATCACCCGGGGAGTTGTGAGTTACCCGCGGCCCCCCGCTCCTCTCGGCTCCCCCGCCACCCGCCTCGCCGGGTACTCCCCCACCTTCGGGCATCGCCGGCCCACGCAGCGGTGGGGGAGCTTCGGCGGCTGGAAACGCTCCGTGGCGCGCCCCGCTGCCCGGTACCGCCTTTGCCGCCAGTGCCCTCCATCCTGCTCCCGCTGATGGGGCCCTTTTACACCCGGTGCCCTCTCCAGCGTTGTCTACGCAGTGCCGCTCGTTGCCGCTGTTGCCTCCCCCGCGCAGACGGAAGAATCTGTTTATCCTCCCCCGCACCCAGTGCCCCCACCCCATACTCGCTGCATCGAGCCCTTTGGAAGCCAGAGTCCCCTTCCCTAGCATCCAGTGCATGCTGCTGCACGCAGTGCGTAGTGCCTCTCCTGCACCCCAGCCTGGTGACCCAACTTTCCCCCAGCCCAGCATCGTGGGGCGATGGCCTCACCAGCTTTCACATGTAGATGGTAATTTCTAAGACGCTGGGAAAGGGCTGGCCTGTCTCGAGGGCTTCTTGGCTGCGGTGGAGCCACACAAACTCCAGCAGCAAGCAGGCTAACACGGCACGTTTGCAATCAGAGCGATCCCCTAGGGCTGAGACATGCTCAGGGATGTGTTAAGGGCTGCTCTGTGCAGGCAGCAGGTGGAGGGTTGGCATCTTTGCGGGGGTCTGCACAGCACGGGCGTCCTTGTGGTCCTGCTTCTCCCCTCACAGGTGCCTGCTTAGTCTTCAGGGATGTAACAGGTTTTAGCGGGCATGGAGTGCTTAGGCCATGTCTCTGCCAGGTCGCAGTGCCAGCAAGTCCATACATCTTCACCCCTCTGAGAGGGAAGAAATTAACGGTTTTTTCCTGGAGGAGGAAAAGTTTCTTGTAGGTTATACCAGTTGTAGCTCAGAGACGCCCCATGACTACATCAAACCTGGGTGTCAGAAAGCCAGCTGTGGTTGGGTGTGGGTGGGCAGTCCTGGGGCTGGACCCTCCAGTTTGGAGAAATTCCCTGAAATTCAGCGAATTTCAAAATGTTGCCAGTGCCCTGTTGTGAAGGCGGGCGGGAGGAAGGGTTTGCAGCACGGCAGGGTTATCTAATGAGCAGGGCTCACTCAGAGCAGTGTGCCAGGATGCTGCCTCTGCCGCCCAGGCTCCAGCTCCAAGCATGTGCTTCGGCTCACAGGCTCTGGCCTCAGACACCTGCCAGGGAGGACAAAGCCTATTGTTCCCCATCCGTTCCTAGGAGAATAGAAGATGTGGTGAATATAAAGTATACCTGCATCGTTATGGGGCATTCACTTTTCTCTGTAACCAAATGTTAAAGCTGGAATTAATATTTCATGCTAACAGCACACGAATTGATGTATTCTGCCCCAATCAATTTAACTCAAACTTTGTCTTTGACCTGCTTTTACTCTCACTACCGAATATGCTGCACTCAGCTTTTACAGGGTAAACGTTAATAGTCGAGGGGCTTATTAGTTACTGATGACAACTTTCAGGCATTAAGGTACCTTTTTAGTCCTGGAGTAGGTTTGAGCACTCTCTCCAAACCCTGCTGAAGAGGTGGGGCTGTCTGGCACAGTGGAAGGTGCTGAGGATGATGGTAATAGAGCAGAAGTGAACTGCAGGAGAAGGGCGTTACATTAAACCAAGACTTATTTAGGCTGGGAATCCGACATTTAGGAGGTATGATTGGTGTCAGGGTGCTGTCTCCTTCCTGTGGATGTGCTTGCTGGGGCAAAGAATCTCTCCAGCTTGAGACAGCATTGGTGGGTTTCCAAAGTGGTTGAATGTAAATCAGGTTTATGCTTATGCCCTCTACTGAGCAGCAGGGAGCACAGAAGCCAGATATTTTCAGAGTTTTTGTTAGAAAACTACCACTCTCTGGGAAGTGAGAGCCTCAAGAATTATTTGACATCCACTTTACGAAGCAACTACGAAATTAAAGATCTGTGAGGCATTTCAATCAAATATTTGAAATCTAGGAAGCATGAAACCATGGCAGTAGAAAGCTCTGCTAACCTTGGAAAATTATATCCAGCAATTCTCTGCAGTAAACAGAGCACAATGTCAACAGAGCTTTTATATCCCAAATGCTTGCCCCTTGCAACCTAGAGGTTTTCAGTGCTGAGCTGGACTGTGCGTCTGAGCTCTGTCCTCTGCTCCACTCCTCCTTGAAGTTTGTTTTAAATGAAACAGTGATGCTGGGCCAAATTAAAGTTCAGCAAAATGAAAGAGGGCTATAATTCAAAGGCACTTCTTGTTAGCATGCTGCCCAAAGCAATATAACATGGAATGATTCTCCAGATTTCATTACTAGTGGAATATCCTGCCCAGTTTATAAATCTGACTTGATTATTAATGTTTTTATTGTTCTCCATTAGCTGCCCTGACAAAGAGAACATAAAATAGCAGATGGAACAGAGCTTGACTTGAGTGATTCCATTGAATTTTAGTACGCCGCTTTTGAGATTTATGACTTAGCATTTTGCACTGCTGCCTTTACAGTAAACCCCCAACCCCGCCTCACCATAGCGTTCACAAATTGCATCTTTTTATGGCTGTTGAGCTCAGCCGTCTCAGGGGTGTAGGCAGCAAAAACTTCCTATACGTTAGTAGTAACTTGGTAATGAGAGCTCTCACTTCACTGGGCTTTGAACCAGGTCTAGGGGAGGTCTATCTTCAAGCTGTGCTTTTCAGAATAGCTGGCGTTTGGAGTCTGAGCACCGAAGGTGTTGACCTAGAGACTGGCTGGTTTGTAAGGGAGCTGGCTGTTCTGGCAGGTAGCTCCTGCCCACTGGGCTGCATTGCTGCTGTTGTGGGGACATGGCTGTGCAGAGCAAAACCCTTGGCTTGGGGGTGGACTGATGCCTGAGGCTGGGCAAGCGTGGCCCCCAGGGAGATGCTTTGCCTTAGGGAGTTGCATTGCCTGGTACAGAGGTTGCCAGATAGGAGTTGACAGTGGGGTGGTGGTGCACTGAAATCATCCTTTGTGGACATGGCTCTGGCATGAGTGGCTAAGGGATGCAGGAGTACCAGGAAAGTTTTAGTTTGGCTACAAGAGCATGAGTGAAAAAAAGAAGACTGAGTGGCCTTTTTTTGACATTGTGGCCAGAGCTGAGAGGGAAGGTCTATGTATGCCCCCAAGGCATTTCTTCAGCTGCGGATTGCTGGGCATTCTTGGGGGCTTTCGTATGCACAGCCTCCTTCTCACAAAGCCCTTTCTGTGTTGTTCCCAGAGTTGCTCCCAGGGGTTGGAGGAATTTGCATTCATCGGTGGAGACTAGGGACCCTCGTCCCTCTCTGCCTTATCCCAAGTGGCTCTTTGTTTAGGGCAGGGCCCTCGCCTTTGTGGCAGCTTCTCATTTGAATGACAAGGATGCATTTGTGGGCTGATCGAGGTGGCACAGAGCCCTCCAAGGCTCTTCGTCCTCTCCCCCCCTTTCCCCCCCGCCACCGGGCTGTGGTGGGCCAGGGGAGAGACAGAGGTTCCTCTGTGTCCCCATGTCAGGGAGCAGAGGGACAAGGAGGAACAGCAGTTTCCTATGAGTGTGTGCCCTGCATCTCCCAAGTGCCAAATTTCAGAGTAGAAGCCAGCCTGCGACTCATACTTGCTGTTTCTGGGGTGCTTTCTCTGCCCTGAGTAGGGTAGGACCAGTCTGCTGCTGTCACTGCCAGGTGCCCATGTGCCACATCCTGGTCCAGCTGCCCTTCTGCTCCCACCTGCCCAGTCAGCTAAGAACCTCCCTAAACTTCTGCATGTAAGTACCCAGTGGGGCATGTCCCTGAGACATGGCTTAGGTCCTGGTTCAAGGCTTGGGGTAATCAGCCTCTTAAAAGTAAAATCCTTGTAGAAATGTAGGCTGTTCCCAGTATCAGGAGAAAGTACCACACTTCTTCTATTTCTGCTAATGGGAAAATTAAAAATTAATAATTCCAATTGGAGCTTCATTCAGCCTTCTAAAATGGCAAGTCTTTAAGGACAGAATGCTTAATAGATTCCCTAAACAGCCTTGGAGAGAGGAGCTTTGCTTGGCCCCTCTGCCATTAAAGCACTTCATGCCTTCCCATATGGAGTAGTGCCCATCCCAGGTCCATGAATTCCCTTCAAGAAAGCTAAGTTACCATATAAAAAAAAAAGAAAAAGTTGGTTTAATTTTAAAGTACCTCTTGAAGCCAAAGTACAATGCAAACTAAATTGACAGAAGGCTGTCTGGAAGCTTTCAAACAGCCACGCTGCTGTGAAAGCATTTAATCTGGTATTAAAGCCCTGGTTGGTGTGAACTGCTCCTTCCCTTTCAGATTTGAGACCTCCATGTACAGTAATGCAATTTCAGCCTGGGCTTGGCTGCTATTGTGGTCCCAGCTGTGGGAACTACCCAGGGTAGTCAGGCCAAATTACCCGCTTTAATGCAATTCTGCCTTCGGGAAATGTTCAGAGCCAGTGGGTAAAACCCTGCTGTCACCAGGGACTTCCCCACAGTTGGTACTGGGGATGGAGCAGTGTGCTCCCACACTGGCCTCACACTTCATCCTTGGTGCTGTATTGGGGATAGAAGTTCCTGGGTAGCAGGCCTCCCCTGCCCTGGTGGCAGCATGTAGTGGGGCTGTACCTCTATCCTCTCCTTTTGCCCCTAAAATCTCCTGGGGTGAAGGGAGATTGCTGCCTGCATGACTCAGCCTGGATATTTCATTATTCTTCCACGTGCAAAGAGGCAGTGCCAAATGAAATGCGTTCCCATCCCTGCCCGACATCTGCCAGGGCTCTCCTGGTTTGGTGTTGGGTGTAATTCACCAGTAGGACTGTGTGGGTTAGGTCTGCAGAGGACAAGGGGTGACATGGGTGTGACATGGGTCATATAGCCATGAGACTGGAGGGCTTGGCTCTGTGACACCCTCTTTGTCCTGGCAGGTTCATAAGTGCCGTGCCAGTGGCTGATCACTGTGACTCATCATCAGGGCCATGCAATAATTTCTCATTATTTACTCATTGACAAAAGTGCTGCAGGAATGGGGCTCTGTGGCTCCAGGAAAGGTCATGCTGTGGTTGATGGAACCTTTATTTCTGGATGCTGTGGGAGCAGCTCTGTACCCTCTGTGGGTCTCGTGTCCTGGCTGGCCCTGTGGACGTGACAGCATGAAAGGAAAAAGCTGTCACATCTTGGCTGATAATGAACACGGGCCATCACATCATCACTTTTTAGAGGGTCTTGCTCAGACTAGAGCACCACTTGAAAGCTTAGGATTTGGTTTCAAAATAACCTGAGATCTGAAAGCAACAGTTCTTAAAATTATTTTTTAAATCAAAATCACTTTAAATGGGTAGATTTGGGAGTTTCGGAATCTCCTGCTGCTGCACACGTGCCAGCTGCATCTTCTTTGTCCCAGATTTTTATGAGGATTGTCTCTGTTTTCTGGGTCAGAGAATTAAGAGATTTGATGTTATATTTTAAAAAACCACACCAAAGCACATATGCAAAGTTAAATCCAGTGTAAAACAAAGCAGACATGCAGGGGCGAGGGGAAGGAGCTGCTGAAAGACCAGAGAGTTTTAGATCAGAATGAGAAACTGCCTTTGACAATGGGTTTGTTCTGAGGGAAGACTTGACATGGAGTAAGTGCCTACATTCACCAAGGAGTGTGGTCTTTAGATGGGATTCCAGCTTTTTGATTAGTCATGATGATTTAATAGAACAGAACCTGATTAAACCTGAGGAACTTCCTGCATCAGAATACACTGTGTGCACAGAAAACTGTTCTTCCAAGAAATCTAATGATGACCTACAGCTCCTGGTGACAACAGTCCAAATACAGTGACTTGGGAAGTGGTAGTATATTCAGGATTTTTTTTCATATTGTTTTTGCAAGAGGGAGTTTCTGCCTGTTTCTGACAGTCAGTGGTCAGGCAGAGTTCTTCACAGTGGCTCACGTATTATTTCATCCTGACAATATTGATCTTTTGAGTGAACAAAAGCAATTTTACCTGTGTCACAGGGCTCTTGCTCAAAGATGATGTACATGTTTAAATTATATTGTCTTGTTGTTTAACAAACCCCAACTGGCATCTCTGTGGTTCAGCTCCCAGCTGACAAAGATCATCCAACAGCGCTGGCGCTGCTGTTATATCATGGGTTTGCTCTGAAATCCAAGTGTTCTACACAGCCTGCTACACACATCCTTCTTTAAGAACATGGGACAAAAATCTTCCTCATCCAAAACAGAAGTGGGAGATAAGTGGACTGCTTTACCCAGAGGTTTGTCTTTGTTTGTGGAGGTTGCCTGTCATGCACCGTGGTGGGGGCATTAAACCCACATGCAGCCTCCCCAGGGCTCACATCCAAAACCACCTGGCTCTGGACTTCTTCTCATTCCATCAAATGCCTCTGCCTGGAGATGGCAGACTACTAAGAGGTCAAAAGGAAACTTCAGGGGCTGTTTGCAGACTTTGGGGATTTCACTGTCCAAGGGTTGAGGAAGCAGATCTGAGGATGATGTTGTGACCAAGGGAGCAGCTGAACCCTGGAGGGGACCAAAATGGGTTAAAAAGATGAAAAAGACCAATGTGTGAGGACAGGGTTCTCATGGGATCTCTTTTGAGAGGAAAACCTGGAAACACTCTTCTCAGGAAGCATCCACTTGATTGGTAACTGTAGACTTTCCAAAATACTGCAAGTTCTAGGCTAAAGTGCTTTTTCTTGACTGTCTACATATCAGTCAACCCTGCATGAAGATTTGCTTTTCTTAGTGAGATGCTGTCATGCAGAAGTGCTACTGTTGATAGTGTGGCTGAAGTATCTCAGGAGACAGATTCTCCCATTTTCCTCAAAATGGAAGGCGTGACTTTGCTGAGCTTCTGGGTGGCTCTGCTGGGCTCCTCCACAGCTATAATTACCAAAAACTTGTATGACTGCTGGGGTTAAAGCTGTAACACAAGAAAATGCTCCTTTAGTTTTTCTGTAGCCACTAGCAAGTTTGGTTACAGGATCCCAACAAAAGCACAAGGAGCAAAATGATACCATGACTGCTCGAGACAATCCTGCCATGACTCTGTATCTAGTTACCTGCAGCACTGGAGTTGATGTATTTAGTCTTTTGGAAAGGGTGTCAGATCTCATTTATCACTGAGCAAGAAAAAACCAGCAGTCTCTTGTGTTTTTCTTGAGTCCACCACATGCCATCTCCTCTGGAGATACTACATCCATTCCACATTAGTCATGTCCTGGCTAATGCTTGGTTAAAGCTGTGTCTTTGACAAGGCTTGTGGTGGTGAGCATGGGAGCTCCCATCAACCCTTAGGCTTGTTCCCACCTTGTTACTTGTGTTTACTTTGTCATTTCTGTCCCTCTGTCATGCTCACAGTGTCCCTCCGGCACATCTGCCACAGCAGGACAATCAGTGATGATGCTCAAGAAGCATTTTTCTCCTTCGATAAATTCTCTGCATTAAGCTAGCTTTTATTTTTCTTGTTTGTTCTCCATTTTGATACTGCTTGGCAAATTCCCTATTGCTCTGTACCAAGCCATGCTGTCTCTACCTTTGCATCCTTCACGTCAGAGATGCATTTTTGTTCAAAAGTGAGAGAAAATTGGATTCACAAAAGAGAAATTCCTCACAGACGTGCCCTTGAAATGGCAATATGTTTTATATGAAGGCACAGCTAAAGAGAGGTAGGTGGTTTGGGACTGTAGCTTTTTTTTTTTTTTTTTTTTTTTTTTTTTTTTTTTTTTTTTTAATGCTGCAGTAATGTATCCTCCAGGTTTGATCTCCAAAATGAGGAATCATGCCTGGCCTCAGCTGACATGAAGTGTACAGCCATCCAGTCCTTCTTCCTGAGCAGGATGCATGTCACATTTCGTGACAGAATGACAGGCATGTCAAACAATCTGTTGCTGTTTTGGCATTTCTTATACACCTTGTGCTTTGGTACACACTCAGTGTCCAGAAAGATCAAGATAATCTAGAGGAAATCAACTGTCATGCTCCAGGGTCCTGTATGGGCAGTGAACAAGGCAACACTGATTTGAGCAGTCTTCTACAGGCTCACCTGGGTTAAAAACTCACCCAAGAAGATACTGAAATTTTCTTTCTCTGCCTGAAGTCCACAGCATCAAGTGCTTGATCTGCCAGGTTCTGTGGCATGAGGTGTAGTTCCTGACCTAGCAGCTTCATCACTCCCTGAAAGGTGACCTGAGCTCTGAGCACCAGGTCTCAGAGTCAGAAGCTTCCTTTGCGAAGTGTATCCAGTCCGGACTGGAGTTTGGTGGCTTTAGTGTGTTTCTCATTCACATTTTTATTACTGGGGGAGGGAACGGGGTTGCTTTCACTGGTTTATCTCTTCCCCTCAAATCTTTCCATGCATCAGGGTTTGCCAGGAGCCCAGCACACCCTTCAGACCAAGCTCTTTCCCCAGAGGAGCAGCTCCCGAGGGGTCATGCTTCCTGCCTGGTCTGTGCACGGGGATGTGGAGGTTGGAGAAAACAGGTGCCAGTGGGAGCCCCTCCACAACCCCCGAGGAACGCCTGTTCCCTTCTCTGCAGCCCCTTGGTATTGGCGGAGCTATTCCAGAAAATCGCTTTTTTGAGCAAAAGGAGTTTATTTCTGCAATAGCAAACGTCGTGGTGAGTCACGGCTCCCGAGTCGAGATCTCCGGGGAGATGTGCATCAGCCGCTTTCTTTTCTGCAGACAAAACCCGGGCGAGACCCCGGCCCCGGCTCCCGCTGCTCCTGCCACCGCGGGGACGGGACCGGGACCGGGACCGGGTGGCGCCGTTCCGGCGACATAGGAGCGCCTCGTCGGTGTCGTGCTGGTGCCCTCTTGTGGAAACTAGGAAAATATCCGAGAAAATGTGCTGGTGCTGGGCTGCGGGCGGTGGTTAGAAACCCACCCGTGAGAGCAGGGAGAAGTGCTGGGTGCTCCCCTGGGGCTGCATCCCGAGAGCCTTTGTCACTGCCGTCAATAGTACTGACACTGTGGGAGATGCTATTAACTGAGCCTTGGGGCAGGGGCTCCTGGCTCTCAAATCCTGCACCTTGTGCACACGTTTTGTGGCTGAATCCCTGTATGGTGACAGTTGTCTGTGTTTTGAGTGGGTAAAGTTCCCCAAGTGCCTCTGCACCTCTTTGCTGCTGTTCTGCAGTAATTCCCATTTCCCTCATAGCAAACGCCTTTATCAACAGCAGCACAAACTTTCTTCTTGAACAAGCACTGAGCCTGCCAGGCATCCCCTGTAGCTGCAGGGCAGGCAAAGACCCACTGTTAGACAACTGCAGCAGCTCTGCTGCTTTCCTTGAGATGTCACACTGCTTTGGTCATCATCTGAAAATGTCGGTGGGTAAATGTGCCCAGGGGACCAGAGGGCCAACTTGCTGGCTCTCACCTTCACAGACCCCAGCCATGAATCATAGGCAGCAGCTCTGTCTGCAAAGGGTGGTGATGAATGGCGGCTCTAGAGCAAAGCTGCAGGTGCCAAGTGACTTCTGACTCTGCCACCCATCTCACTCCCAAGCCTCTTTGTAAGAGCTGGCAGAAATGGTGCTGTGCTGGGTAGAAAATGCCAGCCCAGCACGGTCAGTCTGTTTTCCACCCTCTGTTCTGGTTTTCCAGCCCTGTGGGGCACTGGTGAGCAACGTGCCCATCTCCCATCGCCGCTGCAGAACAGCCTCGGCAGTAGATTTGGCTCTGCTGCCCAGGAGCCCCATTCCCATGGCTCCCCTGAGTTAAAGTTCTCCTTATCTTCTCCGTGTTTCTCTTCCATTTAATTTATTAATATCTTTAAAAAGCGGCCTGTTTTAAATGTCTAAAGAATTTTAACTGTTAAAACCAACTTGTCTCCAGCATTTTCCAGACTTGGCAGCTCCTCTCCCTTCCATGTTTTCCTGGAAAGCAGTGTCTATAAAAACCCATCTGTGCCGGGTAAGTCACCAGTGCCAGCCCTGGAAGGGACTGTGCATCATCAGAGGTGAAAGGGAGCCAGAGTTCTGGGAATTTTGTGTGGAATTCATCCAGAGTCCTTTCGTGATTTGCTGTCCCTCTTGCATCGTGCCTGTCTATGTGATCACAGATACTCATTTTTGCTTGTGTGTTTAGAGGAATCCATTCTTTGGGCAAGGACCTCTATCTGCCTTTTTTTTTAGCTCTGTGATCATCTCTCAGCCTGTAGGTTATCTAAACCAGTACTATGTCTGTACCCTGAACAGTCCTGCATTAATTTCCTTTTGTGGAGGAACAATATTATATTTCTGGTGTTGTGTTGAGGGAATTCAGTGTTGGGAGCCAGAGTTGTTCAGAGCCAGGCTTGAACAGGGACAAGGAGCTGAGCTCACATACTCGGAGAGGCTTGGATCTTATTCAGAGCCAAGAGATACAACTGCAGAAATTTAATTAACATTGCAAACCCCTTCAAAGCAGAGCTTCTGGTAAAATTGCCAGTTCTGCTGTGCAGCAGATAGGATGCTTGAACGGTCTCCACAAGGATCTGTCTCAGAATAACAAATGTTTCTTTACCTGGATAGTTGCAAGAACTGCAGAGAAAATCTGTTTGGTGTGCTCCCCTTCCCGAGGATAGCCTTGAACCCTAAAGAGCAAACTAATTGGCAGCCACGTCCCCAGCACATCACCTTGGGATGCTCCAAAGAACTGGAAGTTGCTGGGAGTGGGGCAGTGTGTTGGCTTGGACAGCCTGGGAAAGGGTTCAGGGTCTCACTGCCATCTGTGAGTGATGAAGCTGGGCTGGTGGGGAGCCCTGAGTGTGGGCTGGTGCAGGGGGGGACATCTCAGTTTGCAAATTGGCCAGAGATTGTTCATAGCAAAAAAAAAAAAAAAAGAAAAAAAAAAAGTGACTGTCGCAGCCATGACTGAGCCTGGCGAAATTGTAGTAATAAAGGCAGTGGCAGCTGGAGTAAAATATGACCCTACTGGTTTCCCTATGAGGATGAGGGCAGGGGGAATTGCTCTGTTGAAAAAATCCAAATACCTAAATTTTTCAAGGGCTTCAGGTCTCCATTCATATTGTTCTGGAGGAGGAACTCATTCCTGGGGTACTCCATTGTGGGAGTAACAGTGCTTTCTGCTGTCATTGTATTATCACAGTCCAGACGGGCCATGCTCAAAGCATCCAAAAAGGAAGTGACCGGAACCAGCCCAGAACCACTGCTGGTTCTCAGCTTACCTTATTTTTATGGGTTGTAAGGGCCTATTGGCCAGCAAAAAGGGTGATTCTGCTCCTAATTAAAGAATCATAAGGGAAATTAGTTGTTTCTATAACATCAAAACAGCAGAGGGAAGCTGGTGGACTCCAGTCTCCCCAAGCCTGACTTGCTGGCAATACAGCAGGGCAGGCAGTAACCTCAGCACAAGCAGCAACTGAGGCAACTGCAAACAAATCCTTTAAGGTCTTTCCTGACATAAATAAACATGGAAAATAAATTATGTCCCCGGCACTCTGCCCTCAACTGATGGGAAACAAGCTGCATTAACAAAGTAGTTCAGTAACCTGGTAGAGCTTCAGAAGAAACCTGCTCACCAACCCCAGGAGAAGGGGGCGTGCTGCCTGCAAGCGTGCAAAGGAGGTTATGAAATGTGGTGGAGCATGAAGCCATACAGTGTGGAAGTACTCACAAACTGAATTATGAGTGATGGTGGTTTTCCTGTGAGAAAGAGCAGAAGGGAGAGGTGATGTCTCTAGCTGATAGTGTATGTGAAAGGGTGCAGGTCAGGGTGCCAGGTTTGCATCCTGAACTTTGGAGCTGTGACCTGGGGAAGTCACCTGCGCTTTCACTTTGTCACCTGAGCAGTGATCGTTTTGTGTAGGGGAATATGCCGTAAATGAAGATATAAAATCTCCTGGGAGACTTGGTGATGTAAATGCCATCCCCAGAGATGCAACAGTAGGTGCCTGGGCAGAGGGGCTGTTGGAGGGGCTGCTCCTGCCATCGTGGGCAGCTGTCCTGGCTCTTTACTTCAGCCCCAGCCCACCCTGCTCCTTCCTGCTTCCCACTGCTCCAGCTATCTCCTGCTTCATCTTTCAATTAGACAGGACTGGGCATTACCCAGTATTCAGAGCTCCCTGAAAGCTTCTCTCTTACAGCAACCTCTGGTTGGATTGGAGCAGTTACTGTTTCTTTTATTCAGTGTTGCAGATCTCCGGCTTCTCTAGAAAATTCCTTTTGGTCATTAGTTGACCTGGCTGCGAGGGCCCAGATGGCTGCTTTTCTCTCAGCTTTAGAAATTGCTTAATTTACCTGATGGTGTGCCAGCCCTGAGCTGGGGAGGGGGAATGAGAGGTGGAAGGAGGGTGCCCGGCATGGTGTGCACAGACATGCCCTAGCTGAGAGGCTCTTGCAGGGCTTCCTTGTCTGCAGGGACAGCTCTGAGCAGACAGGAGGACCAAAAACGGCCACAGTTTGTGGAGCGATGGCTGGAGGACGCTTTCCACTCATGCAGGGTCTCCCGGTGATCCTGTTTCTTCCCCCTGCCCTAGTAAAACAGCACCTAGGGGGGCTCGGTCCCAGCACTCACATCTCTGACAGCCGTGTCCTATTTCCAGCCTAGTGCTGGAGGTCCCTAACGCTAGTGCTGTTTCCCTGTGATTTGAATTTAACTCTTAACGTTACCTCTTGATTCCACCGCCTGTGTGTGTCAGCAAAGGGCTGGGCACTCCAAAAACGCCACACCATCTGAGTCTAGGATAAGGAGACGAGACTGGCTGTGTTTGAAAGCTGTGTGGATGGTTTAGATGGTGGGGAGAGTCCTGCGACTCTGGCTGAGTTTGGGGTGAGGCTTTGCAGGAACCTGCTCTGCTCTGCTGTGGATTCAAGAGCAAGAAAGCCAGGCTGAGAGTTGCTTATCATGATCAAGCAACACTGACTTTTAGCATGCAGCTCCATTCTAGAGGAAATGTTGTATGGGAGGAGGCTGCCATGGGAAAGCAGTACTCCACCAAAGCAGCGGAAGCAGCGCCCTGGGGCTCTGCTCACTTGTGCATGCATTCTGTAGCCCTTTCCACTCTCCTTTTAAAGCCACTTTTGTAGGAGGGGTTCCTTCAGGAAGGTGAGCCCACAGAAATGGGTTTGGTGACTCACTCAACAAGTGCCAGTGTGGTGTCTTAATGGCAGAAGGTGGCTTAGGACCAGCTGAAAGAAATTGTGACTCGACTTCTTCCCAATTCTGTATTCCTTTGATGCAGACAGCAGCACAGAGCAGTGGCCTCTCTGCGGAGGGCCTGGGGGTGGCTTTTCTGGAATCAACTGTTGCTCATTTTCACTGTCTCATGTCACAGATGTGTTTAGAGCTTCCAGGGCCGTGTTGCTGCTTTATGTAGGAAGATGAGTTTGGGCCTGAGATGGGTGAGGGATGTGCCTATGGGGGTCCAGTGTGCCCTGAGGTGCTGGACACCATCTCCCAGTGAAGGAGGAGATTCAGCAGCAGCCTGATGCTGCTGCACACCTCTAGTTCACTGCCACCATGGTACTTCCTGGGGGTACCACTTCCTCTTCACAATTAAGAAATAATGCAGAAAATTATCTTATCTTGATTCAGTCATGCTAAATTTAAAGCTCATCTTGGTGGAGTGGCCCAATGCATGAGTTCATTGGTTCATTTTTTGTCTCGGCATCCCTTGGTGACAGCCAGGTTTGGATCTCCTTCGTTTCTCACTCCATCCTTTTTGACTGATTCAGGTATCTGTGCCATGTTTCCTAAGAGAGGAGAGAAGGTCTGACTGACTGCCTCAAAAAGACCCTTGACATTTCATTGCCAGGTGATGAGTGCACTTATTTGAATTCCTTTCCCCTTATTCTAAGGCAATTGCAGGGCAAAAGCCTCTCACAAGAGCGCTTGGCCGCAGCATGGATGGGCTCCAACACCCCTGCTGGGCCATTCCGCCTATGCTGGAGCCGCTAATTCAGGACCTTGGGGAGTTGCTGGCAGCACTGGAAAATAATTGGTGCCCCGGTTGAGATGTGTGGGATATATTAAATTGCATTGAGTGAATGCATATTTAAGTATTTGTGTAAACCCATGCACATGCGTTGACTGTTCATGGAGTTTAAGAAAGTCCTGTACCTGCTCAGGTCTTTGGCTTCCCACCCATTGCAAAAGGCCTGCAGCAGCCTTTCACCTTTAGCAAAATCTTACGATTTTATAGAGGAATGAGCACTGGGGGTTACTTCAGGAGCCAGGTGGTTTTTCCTGGCGTGGCTTGATTTGCTGTGCCCATCAGCAAGGCAGGGGCAGAGTCCGGGGTGCCTGGACCAGTGCCTGTGTCGGGAAAAGGTGGCTGTTGCCACCAAGAGCAGGGAGTCAGGTCTGCATGAATGAAGCAGCTGTCACCAGGTCAGTGACATTTCCGATAGGTCAATGCAGGAGCTAATGACTTCTTCCATTTGAGAAATGTTTCCTGACACTGCTGGGGAGGCCATTGTGCTTCCCCCAGAACTATTTGTCTTCTTATCCCCAGCCTGTTTGCATTCTTGCCACATCCGGCATTCTGTGGATTTGCACAACCACTGGCACCTGGCAGATGCTGCCTGTCACAGGAGCGAGGAGATGCTCAATCCAGCTCCATGTGTGCTGTTGAAAATGCCTTCTGAGTGCAGACACGTGAGAGAAGGTGTCTGTGGGAGAGAGGTTGCTGTCTGTGCCCTCAAATACAATGCATCCAGATCCAGGGAGCAACTCCCTCAATAACATCAGCACAACATGGTCTTGCTCTGCTGATGTCCCTGACCCAACCCAGTGATCCACACCGGAAGGCACATTCAGTGTGTGATGCCCTATCTTTAGCAAAAGATGGAAGCCGCAGCTAGCTTGAGGAAGTTTCACCTGGGAATGGATAATTTTTCCTCATTCTCTGTTGAAACAGTGATTTCATCCATTAAAAAAAAAAAAAAAAACAAACAGCAAAAAGCAAAAAATGAGGCAATAAACAGTCTCCAAATGAGTGAATAGCAAGACCTCACCAACAAGATCACGTAAGTCAGAGGAATCTGTAATTTTGATGATGAAGGAAATGCCTTTTTCTGGATTTATTTCTCCTATAAAGGATGAAGTTGTTTCCAAACAGCACAGGGACTGCTTTCCTGGAGAGCGGAACCTGTGGTGCCAGTGCCTGTGCAGGAGGCACTAGGGAAAGGAAGAAGGTAGCCAGAGCAGCTGGGAAGAAAGGGTTGGATCCAGCCCAACTGCAAAAGAGGTGGAAGTGAGTGGGTCCTGAGCCCAAAGACGTGACTCCCAATTTCCTTGGGCTTCACTACTGGAAAAGCAGAGCGTGGCAACGACAGAAAGGCAAGTTGAGGTGGAGCTCACGAGACAGAAGGTCCGATAGGGAGAGCATCACTACTTGGGAAACTATTGTGTGTTGGAAACTATTCACTTTATTGTTATTGTTTTTCTCTTCTCGCTGTTCCTTGATATGGTTGGGCATTTTTCAAATTGTTCCCAAGCGGTTGGAGAGCTCAGGGGGCTATATTTCACATTTCATAATCTGTGTGACTTGATTAATTTGGCCGTATGTTCAAACCTCATTAAATTGGCCAATTTTGCTGAGGTTTAAATAGATTATATCCATCTCCTAACATCAGTTTTCCACATAACCACTTGTTGGCTTCTTAAAGTGTTAAAGATAGAGAATAGGCTGTGCACTGCCAGGGAGAAGTCATATTCAAGAGAGATAATATGTCTTCTGTGTGAGCTCAAATGAGGAGATGGATATTTGTGAAGCTCTTTAAAGCACGGTTATGTCAAGAGCAAGAAGATCACTTTTGTTTTCATTTGTATGCAAGGTGAAGAAAGGACAAGACTTTTTTTCTCCTCCTCTGAACTCTTACAATCTTCCACCATAGAAATTGGTGATAATTGCTGCAAAATGACCCAACTGGGTCAAGCCATAATTTTGAATCTTGAGTGTCTTTTACTCTGCAAGCAATCTGAATTATTTGATTTTAACACCTTGGCAACCCATCACTGGAACAAATAGAAATCTGGTGAGCAGATGCCAGCACAGAGCAGCATTGATCCAGGCTGTGTGTGGCCCTGAGAAAGGCCAGCTGCTGCCTTCCCACACAGCCAAGGGCCTTTTCCATCTATTCACCTCTGTTTCGGGTAGTTGGCTTTTGCACATCAGACTGAGAAGTGCTCTACGAGCTGCTCCTTTTCTTCCTCCTGCTTCTTTCTGGGAGATTTTCTTAGGTTTGAATATTGAAAGCGTGAGTTTTGAGTTGCAGGGTGAAGATGGACTTTGAACAGCAGGGTGAGGGTCCTCAGACTGCACTGGTGCGTAGGAGTGGGACAGGGCTCAGCAGCCTGGTGACCCTGCTCCTGGCACCAGCCACAGCCCTGGGGCTGGGATGGTGTGCTGTGGAGCGCAATGAGATTTCCTGTTGCATGTGTGCAGTTCCTAGTGTCCCTGCTCACAGCTACTGCTCTGCCAACCACCTCCCTGGGACAGAAGAAACGCCTGTTTAATTACTGCAGCTTTGATTTTGACAGCATGAATTTCCCTCGCTGCCTTCTAACCTTCACGGTTTCCTGCCAGCAAAGATAAAGCCCCTTTGCAGAGGCTGTTTGCTCCCACACCAGATAAAAACAGGGAGAGGAGCAGAGAGTGATTCCTGCCACAGCCATGGGACCCTTGCCTGAAAGTTCTGAGGATTCCAAAACCAGGAGTTAACCCAGTCTGCAGCCACACGTTCTAGTTGTGTATAAATGGAGCTGGAAAGACAGGGGCTGTGATTTGGAATATCCTTGGCAAAACCAGCCAACCCTTTGTGTTATGGGGCCCGGGTGTTTTCAGCAGGTAGGGGCGGAGCCCACCCACAGCACCTAGAGCAGGATCCTGCCTGCAGTATGCAGGATTGGACCATCATGGCGCAGGCTGGCACAGGCAGTGCCAGGGTGCGTTACCCCTTACCGACATTAGCAAATGCTCTGGGTTTGTTTGTGGGAGGGATTTGGAGGAGACTCCTCATCCAGGTGGTCATTCAGATGAAGTTTTGCCTGCAGTTCATTTGACATCACTAGCTGCAAATGTTTTGTCACCAGGTTGCAGTACCAGTTTAGACTGTGTTCTGCACGCTGTTTAATGCCAGCTGTGGTTTCATTAGCATTACTGGCAAAATGTGACGGTACTTTGGAATATGTCTTAATTTCTCATCTTACGGTAGTGCAGAAGGCTTGCCCATTCTCCTTGCACCACACACTTGGAAAAGCAGCAAATCCACAGTGATCCCACAGCAGATGGATATACTCACCTCCCCTTTGCAGTGCTACAGAGCTGTCTCAGCAGCTCCTTTTACATCTGCCCCTTACCTGAGCCCAAGACAGAGCACTGGGGCCTAGGGGAAGGGTTGGTGGAAGCAGGGGCTCAGAGAAGCTCTCCACATCTCTCCCCTTTCCACCGAGTAATGCAAAAAATATCAGTTTAAGGAGGTCTTGCCTCAGTGATGGAGAAGAAAAAAAGTTCTCTGTGATGGCAGTCGGGCTGATCCAGTTTGATAGCTTGAAAGCACTGATTCAGCAATCAGTAAAATATGCCCTCTCTTTGATAACAGCTAATTCATTCGCATGCATAAAACTTAAGCACCTGCTTATCCCCATTGACCACACTGGGCTTTAGACATAAATGCTCACTGTAGCAGGACCGAGAGAGAGGAAAATAACTCAGCAAAATGCAGCACAGACTTCCATCTCCAGGTATCTGTTGTTTTCACTGATACATTTTTTAATACAGCTTCACTGGGGGGAATAAATGCAATGAAAAAGTAAAACGTAAAAGCCAGGCTGCGTGAATACCTGCGGTGAAAGTCTGACTTCCACTGGGGTAGAGGCTGTATGAATGAATTTGGTTTTAATTTCATTCTATTGGAAGGAAAAAAAAGGCAGATACATGAAAAATTAAGGTGTTGTGCTTCATAACTCATGTAATTAGCAAAGCTGACAAACATAATTAGAAAAATTTGTCTGTTAAGCAAACACTGATTGTGGGTGAGGATAACTAGCAGTGTTTTCTCCAGGAACAGCTGAGAGATGAAGGTCTCACTTCAGCTCTCCTGGGCTCATTTTGCAGGGATGCTGGTACTCAGCAGCTACTCTCAGTGCTCGAGAACTTCTTTGGTTGGTGTCGTTTGATGTGCTGTAACAACTTCTCCATCCTAAATATGGTGTTGTGGTGCCAAAGGGCTTTGCTGGGGGAATGCTCCTGCCCAGCCCAATCTGTGTAGCTGGTTATGGGTCTCCAGGGCAGAGAGGACTCTGCAGCTGGAGGTTTCTTTCCTTTCTCTCTGTGCAGCTCACATGCTATTGTTACGAAGTCAGTGGCAGGCTCTCCTTGCCTTGGTGCATGCCAAAGACTTCTCTTGTATTTTGACGATCACCAAGAGATGTTTTTCTTGCACAAGCTCCTCAGCTACAGCTTCTAAATGAGCCTGTATAGCTTGGAGGAGCTGTATATTGCTACCCTCTGGGTGCAGTACTGGTGGTATGACATTAAAGTATCAGATGCTGAGAGAGTTTTCAGTGGCCTCATTCCAGGATTGCTGCTTTTGGAAAAATTGGTGCCTTGTTGTGCATTGAATAATTTATAAAGTATTCTGTTGGTGACTGGATTTGAGAATTAAAATGTTCATGTGAGAAAAGGTTTTCAATAATGAAATAATGTAAGAAAAAGACAAAGCCATTATATGCATAATTAAAATGATACATAACTGTATCTTGTTTATGTAGCTGCTTCAGCATCTCAACTAACTTATTAGGCTGAGTAATCAGCCCCTGAATCCTCCCCCTGTCCAAGTTTGTCTCCTGCTGTTGCTAAAGATGCTGCAAAGCTGCCCTGAGTAGGGCCCTGGCTGGTCCCTTGAGGACAGTGGTTCTGTCTTTCCCCTTTTCCCCAATTTCTGGGCTTGGAGAGTGGGCCATCAAATGACAAGGCAGAAAACCGCGGTCTTCAATTTACTCAATAAGCTGCTTTTATCATATCCCTTCATTAGTGTGTTCCTGTTTCAGGTGTCAGGGTGCTCAGAGCCTTCTGAGGGTGCACTAAGCAGTTCAGACATCCCCTTATGAGAAGCACTAAATATTTTCTTCTTGTCTCTTTCTTGGCATGATGTAGAGCTCAGACACCGAACTGCGGGAGGCTAGACCGGGAGTAATTTTCTTAGGATAGGGAGCTCTCCCTGCAGGCGTGTAGTTTATGGGCAGTGGCTGTTGGAAGAAGCTGGACCAAAAACCTCCTTAAACACTACTCTGAAGCATCCTGTACGTGTAAAGGAAAATGCAATGTCCTGCTCCCGTGGGGCAGGTTTTCTGCGAGTGGTGAGGGATGGATCATGGCCCCACAGGTGTCTTCCTTGGGTACAGAGCCCAGGGCAGTGCCTGGCCACACTGGTCCTGCCCAATCCCTCTTAACAAATCAAGGGGACAGGGAAGGGGGCAGTGCCTGAGAATGCTGCTTTGATTTGCCCTGAGATGCCTTGGAGACTCGTGACCAGAGAAGCCACAAAATGAGCTTAAGTAACAGCGTAGTCAGCCAGCTCTTTAATTAAAAATATGTGGTTTCACCGCTTCTCTAGCTGATCCTAGCTGGAGCCGTCACTGTGGTAAGTGTGCAAATACAAAGAAACATCATTTCCTGCAAGCTTTTTATTTTCCCTCGAAGCCCAAAGTCCTGCCAGTGCCATACCCCACGCAGGGCTGCACTTTTGGCTTTCAGTACTTCAAGCTGCATAAAAGACTATCACTCATCGAGGCATATTATTTATCCTGTTGCTAGAAGAATGTTCATTTTTGTGCTGCTAGATCAGCAATGATGGGCAATCAATGTAAAAGCCTCAATTGCATTAACTTAGGGGTGTATGTTTTGATTTCATTGATTATTTTACCGAGAACAAGGTTAACTTGGTTTAATGGCTTGATCACTGAACTTGTCCTGCTTAAGCTTTGAAAGTTGCATCCCTGTGAGGAAGGGGTCATGTCCTACCTTGGTGGCTGCTGTTGTGGCCCTGCCTGGGGACAGCTGTCTGCCAAAGTGGGTTAATTGCACTGCAGCATCAGCAGATATGCTCACACCAAGATGCCTGTGCCCTTGCTATGGAAGAAAATAAAGGATAACGTCTACACCAGTGGCTGTGACATGTAGGAAAAAAACCCCCAAAATAACAAACACTGAACAAAACAAAGCTAATTGATTATCACAGCTGGACAGGTCTCGTTATCAAACCTGCTTAACGCTGTTTGAAAGCTCTCCGTGGTACCCTTGCTGGATGTGCCCCAAAACATCTAAAAGGCAGGGCTGGAGCTGTAGAAAGCAGCAGGTGCCTAGAAATATCGAATTGTCTCATTCCTGTGGTAAAGAGGGGAGTTAACACTTAGTTACTGATATATTTCTATCGGTAAGTGCCAGCTGCCATTTGAGAACAGCAGCATCCTTCCTTTTGCAAGCAAAGCAGGAAGAAGGACAGGATTCACCCTGCTCTTCAGGGGGAGGGAACTAATTACCTGCATTTCTGGACAAGGTTGTTGGTGGTCAAGGCAAAACCCTGTGCCATGCAGTCAGCGAACCTGGTGCTTTGCCTTGGTGCCTCCAAGGATGTGCACATTCTGTTGTCCTCAGCCTTTCTGGCAGATTTTTCTGGCCTTTCTGTTGTAGTATCACTGTTCTAAGTCCTTGAGCCCCAGGTGCTGCAGCCATGGCCACCCATGGGTCCTCACCCCTGTGTCTTTCCCAGCTTTGGAAATAGGTATGTCAGCAAATTGTGAGCAGTTTGTGTAGTCCAACTGGAAGTACCTATAGACTCTGCAGTGGCAGGGTGATGATGCTGATTCCATTTCAGAACAAGGTTTAGTAGGAGATGAGATTGTTCTTCTGGTATTTAGGGCAGGAGACAGCAGGTCTGGACAGTTGGCTCCCATATAGTTAGCAAATGGTACTTGATAGATACAGCCAAAGAGAGCAGTGGTCCACTCAGCATGCCAGGGCATGTCTCTGACCCTGATGAAGAGCTGTCCTGGTGTTGCAAGGAGAAGGAATCTGCTTGTGGTGTGATACAGATGGCCACTTCGACATTTTCAGTCAAATGTGTTGACAGACCTTGTGTCATGAAGCTGTAGAAGTCAAAATATATGGTCCTTAGAAAAAAAAAAGGGGGGCGGGGGGAGAGGCAAAACAAACCTGGTGTGATTAAGTGTATCCATTTACCAGATGGATTTCTGCTCTGCTGTGCAGGATGCTCTCTTCCAGGAGTTTCTCTGCATTTCATATTCTGCTTGTGTAGGAATGTGAGTTCTCTCCATTTAATGAGTTTGATTGGTACCAAAAGATAGTCTAGAATTGTTCCTGCTGGAATGGATCTTAGGAAGGGACCAGGGCTTGAATTTTTGCATAAACCTCGCAAGCACAGAGTAGTAGCTGGCCATTACTGGAGCCATCTGCCTCGTCCTGCCATCACCACCAACGCACACAGCCCTTACAGAGGGGAAGTGTACTTTCAGCGAAGATTCAGCAAGATAAAAACATCCATCTTCCTTTACTGTTTATGCTATAGGGGTTATGATGCAAAAGGCAAACCAAGCCAGGCATGCGTTTGGGAGACCAGCAGTGCTGGGGCAGTCAGATGGGATCCTTTTACCTACCAGAACAGGATGCATTGCTGGGAAGCTGAAACCCCTAAATCTCCATACCTGTCTGCACTGCAGTGTTTACATGTAGAAAGGTGAGGGATGCCTCCAGCTGTGGCAGGCTGTATCTACACCGCAGAGAGGTCACAGAAGACAGGATGCTTTTCCATTGGAGCTCTTTCAACATGGAAGTTTTATAATATTTTATTTTTTTCATCATTTTTCACTCAGTAGGGGACATATGATCCTTGTGCATAACCATGCCTTTGCCAGCATGCTGGGAGGTGTTGTGCAGAGATGCAGGCTAAAAGGTAGTGGGGACAGCTGGTACCTTTATCACCAGCCTGGAGTGGCTTTTGATGTGTAAAATCACAGACACTGGCTTTAATTTCCACCTCCCACATTTGTGAGCTCAGGACTGCAGTGAGTGAAGAGACACTGCTGTAATTAAGGGCTGGATCCGAGATGCTGCGCTTGGCTGGAGGGACACAGGCTCATCCCTACCCAACAGCTTTTTGACTCCACTGCTCCCCACTTTGCCCAAGCCCATGTGAAAAATAACACAGAGTTTAGAGGTTGCGGGCTAGTGAGGAGAAGACTGGAAGCAGGGTGACCGTGTCCATGGGCATGTGGCACTGAGGCACCTGGCAGAATCTGCAGGGTTTGGGTGCCTGGCGGGTGCCCCAGGAATGCCACTGTCCACAGGGGACCTGTCTCCCAAAGAGATTTGAAGCTATATAGGGTTACATCATGCCAGTCTATCCTTTAGCACACGGCTACCCAGTCCCCTGTCCTTTCAAATAGGCGTGAGTCATGACGACAACACTCTGTACTGGTGTTCTTCAAGGGAACATTCAAAGCCATGGAAATATTATTTATTATCTGCAGTCTGTACATAAAGTGTTGCCTCTGACCGAGTGGCTGCTGTGACTGCTGCCATCAGTCACAACAGGCACCTTTGAGGCTTCCCACTGCTTGTGATTGGAGCCAGGAATGAGAACTCCTAATAAGGGATGTGGCTGATCACAGGTGATGTTCACCTAAGCCTGCTCCCCCCCGCCAAGCCACACTTTTGGGGGACACTGTACAGGATGAGGACTTCCAAAGACCCCTGGCTTTAACCCAAGAACCTAGAGATGATCCTGAGCACCCAAAATGCCTGTGCTTGACTAAGCGTCCTCACTGGAGCCTGTGGGTTCAATGTCTTCTATCTCACTGTGCTCAGAAGCTGCCCTAAGCACAGCGGGGTCCCAGACAAAAAAATACTTTCCAAATGTGCAAATTGCTGCCAATATTCCAGCCAAGGACACTTGCAGGCATGTTTTTGTTTGGATCCAACTGCCCAAACCCTTGTGAAATACTCCAAAGCTGGCGGGGCCTTCTGGGGTTTTTTCCAGAGCCATCCCATGATGAGTCCTGGGCAGATAGAAGTTCTCATTACTGCAGGTGGGATGTGGGGTTTAGATCTCATTTTCTTCTGAACTACCTGGGTACAACTTAGACAACAGTCCTCTCATCCTTCCATCCACAGAGTGCCCACATCCCAGGGACAGATAGTGTGGGAACAGCAGACAAAAGGGATGGAGCTATGCAAAACTGGCCCAGGATATTGCCTGGAAGCAGCTGGGGAGGGCTGGACAGTGGCCAAGGGTCCCAGCATTCAAGGAGACTTACATGACTGGAGGGATTCCCAGGTCCTTGGTGAGGAGAGGGGCTGGGACCTGTGTCCTTGGCTCTAACTCTCGTGCGGGAGTGGCTGTTGCTGTTTGCCCAGATATGGTGGTCTGGTACATACACAACTGGTGCTGCCTAGTTTGTCCTGACTTGTAATGCCTAATGAAATAACACTGTTTACAGATGGGCAGATTTATTATTCCTTAAATTAGCATTTGGGGAGAGGGGAGTGCTGGTAAAAGCAAGTTCTATATTGAATCGTTCAGCTCATTTGCCGAAGTCAGGCACTGTATAATTTGAATCCCTCTGGGGAGGAGTGTAATCTGAGGATTTGTTTGGTCTCATCTCTGTTTTGGTTGTTTTCTGCAAAGCTGCTTTGATCCTGGGTAATGATCAACACCAGTTCTCACTGAAAGCAGGATCATCTGGTAGCCACAGGAAAATGCTCTGGACTGATCATAACAGGTTAAACTACTAATTTCAGTTAGTTTGTAAGGTGGGGTTTTTTGGTCACGTTTTGCAATTGTCCGACACACTATGGTGATGCAGGGCTCTTTTTCCTATGTGTGGGCAATTTCTTCCAGCTCATTCAGCCTGTGAGGTGCTCTTGAAGTACTTCTGCAGAGCTCCTGGTACTTGCATCTGAGGGCTGGTCACCTGAGAATTGTGATATTATTGCTTCCTCTGGTTTAATAGCCTTGCTTGTGAAGCCAGAAGGCTCCTTTTTGTTCTGTTCACGAGTTGCCCACAGCATCAATAATTGTTTGAGGCATTTGTACAGCTAATAGAAAGAACCTGTCAACAAGAAAAGCTCATTGTAATACCAGTGCTTTAAAGAGACTGAGGAAAGCAACAAAGCCAACCAGAAAGTAAATGTGGTGTTCCTGTAGTCACATAGATTTGGGGACAGGAAACATAAGTAGAGCTTAATTCTCTCCCAAATGGATGTTCTATTTCACACCTCAGCACAGCTTCTGATTTATGGATCTCTTAACATCACAGCATTTTCATTGCTAAAAACTAAATGGGAAGATGCAGCTAAGTCCTAATCTAAAAGCCGGAGGTAAATACAGGGGCAGTACCTGCTGTTACCAGTCTTAGCACTGACTATGGTGGTCACAGCATTTGAATTCCCAGTTTGCAGAGGACTGTGGAGAATTTTTGCAATCTCTTGAAAGGGATATTGAGCCATGCTGCAAGCATATTTAAACCGGCAGCCTGTGTCCTGAGGTTATCTTGGGTGAGGCTACCAAGCCTAGCTGTCTGAAGAGAAGTGGGAGGCTACGAGGGGAAGGAAGGAAGGCAGGAAGGCAATGATCTGCGAACTGATGTGGGGAAGAAAGATGTGCAGCTGAGCTGATTCATCGAGGTAAAATGTTGTTGGCTGCTGTAAAGGGGGAATCAGTTAAGCCATGGTGGAGGTTCAGCTCTAAAGGAGACTGAGAGCTCTGAACAGGGGCGTGAACAGGCCAAGGCAAACTCTGGTGTTTCTGGTCGTACTGCAGGTCTAGAGTCCATCTTGGAGAAGACACTGTCCTAACACAGGATCTAGTAAATAGAGTTAGCAAGGATTTGTTTTGATGTATAGCAGCCTGTTCAGTTTGCTGCCAGATGTGCTTTGTTTAATAACTGAAAATGAAGGAGTAGGAACTCATCTCTGTGAGACTGGGAGAGGGTGTGGATTAACTGCGTTGTGCTCTCTGTGGGACGCTCACTTTCCCTACGTACCATAAGCCATGAGCTGTTCAGGTCTGATGGGATGGGCAGGCTCATTAAAACCATTAAGCAAAATCAGAACCTCTCATGTCACCCCTTAGGAGAACCTCCATATGTATTCTCATTTTGGTAAAGCACAATTTGTACTTATTTTAAAATAATTATTCTCTCGCTCATCTTGGTCTCAATCCAGCAGGAAGATAGGAGTATTTGGAAGTTCTCTGCACAGTCTGTTTGGGTGATGTCAATAGCCCTGTGTCAGATACTTGGGAGGCTTGGAGATTTTAAGTAAGTCCAAACATCTGTTTGCTGACGGAGCCTCCCCACTGCATGCAGGGCAGGTCATTCCAGTGATAGAGAGGGCTCAGGGAGCCTCCTTGTGCTGGAATTCCCTCGGACATGGGCCACAGCAGCTGCCCTCCCTGCTGCATGGATGGGACAGGGTGGAGGAGCATGGGGAGAGAAAGGTCAAGGCACGTTCCATTCCCTCAGTCCATCTCCAGCAGCTGTTTCCTGAGGAGCGCTGTCCAACTGGCTCTGCTCACAGCAGCCCCCAGGCAGCTTTGGACTCTGATGACCCTTGTACAAAATTCTCCAGGAAACCATGGGTGGTCCTGTCATGTGCCCAGAAAACCCCGAATTTAAAAAGTCTTGGATTTCACTTTTTGTCATACGGAGAGGATGTGATTTCATGGATAAGGCAATCACTCACTGTGATTTGTTGTGCCATGTCAGGCAGGGAAACCTTTTACCTGGCTGCATGTGGCTTGCAGCTGGGCATGTGGGAAGAGGAGTTCTGGGCTTACAAATGCTGTCAGAACTGGATCTGGCAACATTTAATTTAGCCCTGTCAGAGCAGATCTGAGGTTAGATTTGATCCTGTCATATTTGCTCACAGCACAACAGTGGCTGATGCTGGTAGAGAAGGGGAGATGCCAGGGAAAGGATTTCCTGGGTCTGGGCATATGCTGGCTGCTGGTCTCCAGCACAGGAGTCAGCATCCAGAATTGCCTTTCCTGGGGTTTTGTGGGAGCTGTGAACCTCACAGATCATCATCTGCAGCCTCTTCAAGAGTGGTGACTAACAGGTCTTGTGGATTCCTGCTGCTCCATCTCTTAACACTGGAGTTGAGTTTTCCCCTACTTTGCTTAGGCACCGTCCATCCTACCTAGATTCATCAATCAAGACCATACTCATGGTTTTTTCCTGTATAAGTGGAGCTGGAGCAAGCCTGTGAATTAATCCAACAGCTACCACACTGAAGGATGCAAAGCCAGGCACAGCCTGAGTACCATCAGCACAGATGTTCTAAAGTGGGTTTGAAAGTACATCCAAACTGCTGCCAGTATTTATGAGCCATATGCTGCAATGGTAGTTACTTACGGTGCTTCTCAATGGAATAGGGCGCAGGGGTTGTTTAGCTCCCCTCCCGTGATGTTACTGGCCTCTGTACCCACCAGAGGACTAGAACTCACTGTGTTTTATTTTCCATGCAAGTTCTGGCATTTTTCTTTGTAGTGAGTGGTGCTGAGGATACTCAGGGAGAGCCAAAGTCGCAAGGTTGCTGTTCAGCACAGGCTCTGTCCGCAGGTATCTGTCACTGAGACATGATGCTGCCAGGTGAAGAGCCTCCTGTGCCTGCCACAGTCTCCAACTGCACCTGCATGGTGCAACAGGGCTATTTTCATAAATCCAGCCATGAATTACGTGGTGTAGAGCTATTTCTGTAGCAAGATAAAAGGGCGTTAATTCAGTGAATTACCTAACTTCCCATCACAGTTCAAGACCATTATACACAAGGCATTTCTTCTTTTCCTTCCTAGATAACTCAGTGTTGACAAAGAATGCTTAACCACGACAGGCAGAATAGTGCAAAACTAGGACTGATGTAGAAACAGAAAACTATTACTGTTGGAAACTGCTTTTTGATGTTCATGTGGAATTTCAATTACACACAGATTTTTTTTTTTTTTTGCATTGTTCATTGACTTCAAGTGGAAATTTTTAGGATGTGCTGGAAAACATCCAGTGATTGAAGGACTCCCTAAAGTCCTGGTGTATTAAATCTCCACCAAGGAAAGTACTCATTTATGTTGAAAATGCAGAATAAACTGTATCTTATTTATATGTTTTGCCACACTTTGGTACTCTGAAAAGAAATCTAAGCCATCTGTAGTAAACACTGTGCTGTGCTGCACTGCTCTGCCGCCTTCTATGGATGGGAATTGGTTCTTTGATCTTGAGTTCAAAGGGGTTGATAAGGCTGTTTCTGTGGTCTGCAGAGAATTTCCTTCTGCGTCTATGTCTCTTGATTAAGTCTGTGTTTCTGGGAAAGCTCTGGGTATCCATCCAACCAAAGAGATGCTTACACCTTGTGTAGCATCTCTTGCAGGGTGGATGAAGTTTGTCTCTAAATCACCACAGCCCTCTCGTGTGCCCACCTTGCCAGGCGAAGGACATCCTCCCCTCAACACCCGGGAGAGTGGTAACATGAGCAAAGGTCATGTAGAGGTTACATTCTAGACCTGACCACGTCTGACAGGACCCACAGGCAGCCAACTGAGCATCCAGTTGCTGGCTGTTCCACTAATGGAACATTTAAAGCAAGGGTTAGGGAGAGGAAGTCATTAGCAGCTGCATTAACTTCCACTCTGGATTCTGTGCACAACGTTTGATCAAATTAAAGTGCGTTTGGATTCAAGCAACTCCTCTGACGGCAGCTAATGAAACTGGTCCTGCAGTTCAGCAGTGGCATCAGCCAAAATCCTGGTTGTAATCCAGACTGCAGGTTTTCTTCCTAATGAATTAATCAGCTGATTGCGTGCCTGCGATAGCTCATTAGAGAGGTGCTTGGCAACCTTTGGAAGGGAAATGCCGGCTCTGTGGGGCCCGGAGGCCGTTCCACTGCAGGAACGTGCTCCTCCGAGTATTGCAGCACCATATGTGTTGCTCTAATTAACGGGTGTTGTTCCTGGGGTCTTTTGATCTCAGGAAGATGACTGTAAAAGTTGTAATAACATAAACCTTCGATAACTTGGAATAAAACCTCAAACAACTCAAAGCAATTTCCTTTAATCTATCTTGTGGTGTTGGGGATTTTTTATTATTATTCTTTTAAAAGCTTCCACCCTATTTAATGGTAGCTGCAGAGATAAAGCAAAGTGTAATTTGGAAATTAGTTCCGGATGTTTGAGTTCCAGCTTTATTTTACTAATCTGGATCATTAATTTTGTTGAATAGTATGTTTGGATTTTCTTCCCTTGCGTGTATGAAGCATAGCTGCATCTAGGGTACAATGGGACTTCGGCAGGAAAGGGAGCTTTCAAAATCCTCTCGCGCCTAGGTGACCCCACTGAAACAAAGCCTGTTTCTCTGTGGTTATCCAGCACGGAAGGCAGGAGATGAGCCATGGAGAAGAGTGGAGGTGTGGTTTGTGCTCCTGCTGCAGCCCAGGGCATGGGGTGGGTAGGGACTGGGGCACCCCTGCCAGAAAACCAAGCACCAGGTTGAGGTCAGGGTAAGGGTTTAACCTCCCAGCCATGACAGCATCCTTTTTAAATTAATAAACCCAAGTTGTCACTTGATTAATGAGAAAAGGTGCAGTTTGATAAAGCTTTTCAAAGACTATTAATAAAAGGGATCTTTTCAATGGAAAACAACTTACTTCTGCTCAAGCCTTGGACTGCCCCAAAGATTTGGAAACTGGGACATACTAGGATCCTCTCAGTGCACATCCAGGTTGTCTCTGGAGGTGTGTTAGTCAGTGGCTGCAAAGAGGCGTCTGGAGCAATGTTGGTGGCCGTGACACGGACCAGGAAGAGGAGCCCATGGGTATCACCACCAACACGCTCAGGCAGAGCTATGGGGGCGCTGCTCGTACCCATGCCAGCAGTGTCCTCAATTTAACCCCAGTTTCTTTGTTCGGCGTTGATGGGATGGGTATGGAGACAGTCTGGGATAGTGGTGCAAAGCTCAGGGTCAGGTCTGTGAATCTGCCAAGGAGCCAGGGATTGTGGTAAGGCTCTGCTCTTCTCTCGGCTTGGCAACAGGCTGGGTACATTGAGGATAACAATCTCCATCCCTGAGCAAAGGGAATGTTACGGCCTCTACAGGATTAAGGCTGTTTTTCTCCTAGAGAAGAAAACATCCTGGTTGTTTGGGCCTAAGCTTTAGATAGACGGTCACTTTAATACTACAAGAGCAGGCAGAATTGTGGAGCTGGCTTGAGTAGAATTTTGCTGCTTATCCTGATTTCTGTTTTGCTGTTTACCCTGTTTATCCTCTCCTTGTTATCCTGAACTAGTTTGTCTTCTTGTAAACACCAACCTACCACTCCTAAAAAGAAATCATCAGGAAGAAGACTTGCTGACTGAGTCTTTCCTTTGCCTGTGGCAGTTGAATAAGCCCATCATCTTATATAATATTAATATTTGTAAAAGCAGACCTACAGAGCTCATAAATCTTCCATAAAAGAGGGGCAATATCTATGTCTATTTTAAAATGAAGCAGGTAAGTGGGTTCTAGAACAAAAGGATATTGATACAAAGGAAGTGGAGAGATGAAAGGAATGAAATTGCCATTTTAATCTGAAAATTGTCTCTGCATAAGTAATATCAATGACCTCACTACTGCGGGAGCCAATGCTCTGCTCTGGGTGATTGCTTGACCCTGAGAAGCTCCAGTCCCTGGCTACTCCCTGGTATTCCATTCAAGTGGCTTTAGGAGCAAAAAATACGCCCAAAATTGAAGCAGAGCGTGTTTGCTGAGGGGAGGACTACATTACCATTTTTCTTAACTTTGTGCTTCTCCAGATGGAAAAAACGAAAGTGAAAGAATCTGTAGTTTTGGATTCCGTTAAAATTTTTTTAAGGCAAGAAGCAGGCTTTTCCCCATTACGGATGGGAACCCAGATGAGAAAAAAAAAAAATAGTTTATTTTTAGCTAGCCAAGTGAGTAACGTGTCTCCAAACACACGTATGGAGCTGCTCCGTGAAGGGATGACACTGTGGCATTGCTAACAGGGTCCCTTTGCAAAGGCAAACTCTGCTTTGGAGCAGTTCATTTAAGACTTTGTAAATCTTTTATTGGGTACCACCCATGCTAGGATGGTGAAATTAAGCCATTTGAAGACTGTAGAGGCAAGGGAAAATGGAAAAATTTCATTTTTTTCACTTTGCCAAGTACCACCGTCCTGAGACAGCTGCGATGGCTTTTTCTTGCTGCTGAAGACATGGTGCAAGTCCCGCCATCTGGAATGGAGGAAGGGGGCCCTCCAGCCCCCGGAAGGGACACTGTTTTGTCCATAAACATGCCAGCTGTGGTTTGTAGGCAATGTGTGTGCTGCTGCTCCGTGCTGAGCAGCACCAGGGCTCTTGCTGGCAGCTGTGTTTATCTGGCAGAGAGGAGGGGCAGATGGGTGGGTAGTTGTGGACCTTCCTACCAGGCATGCAGTTCTTCCTTTTTGCTTTTTTGTTTATTTTTTTTCCTGGACCTGAGCCAATTCTGAGCCTTTCATTCTGCATTGCTCAGTGGTGGAGCTGGATCAGAAGATTCATTCAGAACTTGGCTCCCAGACTCGTCTTTTCTGGGTGGTGATTCCCACAAAAATTGAGTGGGGAATCATGTGAGCCCTGGACCAAGGTATCTACTCTGGGGCACGGCATGAGTCATGTAGTGCAGCCTCACTTGTTCCCAGCTCCTCTTGGAGCCGGAAGATGGTTAGACATTGTCTTAATCTGATTTTTTTGATTAAGCAGTTTTTAAACTTTTGAAATAGTTGTTGAAGCTGAATCTTCTCATGGGATTAGGTCAATTCATTTAGCACAGAACATTTTAAGGAAAAGTTTTTATCGTGCCAGCTCAAGCAAGAAATACGTTCATAGAATTTTAACGCTCTGTTGAAATCCCTATTTCATTTAAACATTTTAAGCTAATGAGAGTTGGCAAAAAAAGTGCTTTTTTTATCAAGGTGGAAATAAGAAGGGGATTGTTGAAGTTATGTCAATGGAAAATGTTTTCGTATTCTTATTTATGGAAGTATGTAAGTTTAGCCTTTGTCATTATTAAAGATGAGAAAATAGCTGAGAAGCTTTCATGGGGCACACAAATAATTAGCCAGACAAATTCAGCTGTTCTTTCTGATCTCCAAGCCAGCTTCGGTTTCTCTTGTGAAATTTTCTGCCACAGCAAAGGTGGAATGTTGAAGTTCAATGTTATGAATCAGCTTTGCTTACAAGGAGAGAGGAAACCAGCCAGAGCCCCTACATGGAAAAGAGCTGAATGAGAGCAATATCACAGAGATCTATAAAACTATGGAGGATCTGAGTAAAGCAGGATAAACTTGATGGTCTAGATGAAAAAATCACATGAAGGAAAACTGGTGCTTGCAAGGTAGATCAGGTGAAGGGTTTGTGATCTCTGACCACTCATTCCATCTTCTATGTAGAGAGCCCCCGATTTGCTTTGGGATGTCCATTTGTGTTTGTGCTTTCTCTGTCCCTTGGGATTAGGAAGGAAAGAAGACCCAGACAACCTTTGTCGGATATCCCTCTGCTCTTTCTTTCCCCAGCCTTTTGCTGCTGCCTCCACCCTCAGGAGCCCCCAAGGACAGCTGGGTTGTGTCTGTCTCCAGTGTGGCAGTGTCTCCACTGTCATTAGAGGATAAATGGCACAGTCTCCATGGCCAAGGAGGAAACCAAATTAAACTCCACCATCCTCAGCAATTGATGGGCCAGCTGCTGACCTGCCAACGTCACAGCCAATTTCTCACAAAGAATCAAAGATGAATTGTATCTCTAATTTCTGTCATAGATGGCTTGGCTATGTAAAGGGACAAAGAGTAGCAGAGGGGAGGAGGGGACCGCACTGGGCCCGGCCATCAGCCTGATGGCAAGGAAGGGCTGTGACAATGCTCACACATTCCCAGCAAGGTGGTGGCTAATGGAGTTGTATTAAGCAACAAGAAACGGCCAGATAAGTTGTTTCCTGAGCGCACCATCCCACTGAAATAAGGCAGCTCTGAAGGAGGGTGGGGAGGGAGGTGAATTACTGGTGAGAAACTCAGTACAGCAGGCCATGCTCCCCATTGGAGAGTCACAGCAAGCCTGGGGAGATCTGTCATAAAGCTGTGTAAGTGTGAATCTGTTTAATTGGACTTTGCAGAGAGGGGCTGGGGGTGCTGTGGCATTCAGGGTGGCCGCTGCAGGTGACACCAAACTATGAGACATTCAGAATGTAGCAACAAGAAGCTACTGGCTTCTGGCACTAATCTGGCTACCATAAATTCGTGGTGTATTGACTGCAGTGGAAGTTTGGATCAATATCAGTCTTGAAGAGGCTCGACAGATCCATGTTTGATACAAATAAAGAAAATAGAGTGCAGGTGTTCATGGCATTCCTTGTATGCAGTATTACTTTTATTCCTTGCTCATCCTTCTGCCAAGGGACAGGAGGGAGAGAGAAGGAAGGTAAGAAAGGATTTAGAAAGGTAATTCATGAGACAGTTAAAAAGCAGCTGTAAGAAAGAGATTTATAGCATTTTTTTTCCCATCAATCTTAGCCTGAAGAGAGAAAGAGAAAAATCTTCATAAAGGTATGTTGTGCTTTGAGAGACAAACTCTGATTGAATAGTGGGTTTGGGTTTAATGAGATTCCTGTGGCAAGGAGATCACCGGCATGGGGCTGTGCTTGCCTTGGCTTTGGGAAAGAGGGATGTCCAGGGGTTCCACAGGTCCCTGTTGCTTTCTGGTGGTAGAGAGACCCATACCTACATGCGAGTACTTTAGGGAAACTGACAAGAAGGTGATTATAAGCCGGGGAGTGTGGAAATACTGGAGAGGGGGGCTCAGTTTTGCCTCAGGTCTTGGATGACTGTGTGGCACAAAGTGGGCTTAGAGACTTCATGGCTGAGTTCATTTCCAAACAAAATCCTGGTGTTGTGAAGGTCAAGGTAAAACAAGCCACCCCCACAGCTGGAAAATACCCTTCAGATCATCAAGTCCAACAATTAAGCTAACATCCTCAAACCATCAGGGTGCATTGCTTAAGGGAGAGGACCTTCAGAGCATCTTTCCCTGTGTCTATCTTTTCTTCCTTTGCTCTTCTCATTTCCCCTTCACCTTGTTTCACAGGACTGGCTGACAAAATTTGGGTATCTGCCTCCTCCGGACCCTGTCACGGGGCAGCTGCAGACGCAGGAGGAGCTCACCAAGGCCATCACTGCTATGCAGAGGTTCGGGGGGCTTGAGGCCACAGGAGTCCTAGGTCAGTGGCTCATGACCCCTCCCCTCCTTGGTGCAGAGCGAGGCAGGGATGGCTTCTTGCAGGTCGTTGGGGGAGAAGGGACTTGGTATTGTGTTCTGGAGCAGCATCAGGAAAAGCTCCATGAAAAGCTCGCGTGGGTGGAGCATATGGCCCAGTTTGCATCTGTAAGAGTAATTACATGGCTCAGGTGCTCTGTTGCCTTGTGTTTTCAAGAACCTGAGGCAAGCAATTATTTCAACAGACCCACGGACCCTTGGGGTTCTCAGTGTGCTTAAAATAGCTATTGGTGTGTTCCAAAGAAAAGTAAACCAACAAAAAGAATTTACAAAGTTTTCCTGTTCAAAGCCTTATGTGCAGCATCAAATTGAATTGAACAAAAATCCTGATTAAGCCTCCCAGTTTGTATACATAGATACTTTGGATTCTTTGCTGCTGGGGCACAGGAAGGGAAGGGAGAAGGAAGGTGTTGCATCACCCCAACTCTGTTTGTTCCTGCCCACGGTGCATAGAGCCAGGAGGCTCTTTGGGGCTCCCCTGAAATGTCACTGAGCCACAGCAGCTCCAGGTACTCCGCAGTCATGCCCAGCCAGCCGGGAGCCCATCACCTGCTCCAGCAGCTCCGTTGGCCAGCAGGGGCAGGCAGTGGCATCTGTGTGGCGGGCACATCTGCCTGGGAGGGAGCAGTCCAAGGGCAGGCTGAAGGAGCACGAGTTCACCAGCATGGCCTGGGTCATTCCTCTCAATGCCTTCATTGATGGAAAGAGAAAGCCAGCATTATCCCAGCCTGCAGAAGGGCGCCTCTCTGCTCTCCTGCCCTCCATGACCCTCCCACCATGGGGCCAGTGTGCTTCTGCTGCTCGGGACACAATTAAGGAGAAGCAGCTCATTAGCAGGCGGGTCTCCATCCATCCCAACACCCCAGCATCCCTTGGCTGGATCCCTGAAGCTGCAGCTGCATCCCGACACTGGGACTTCCTTTCTCTGGCCTTAATTGAGCATGTGCAATAATTTCTCTTCCACTGTATCACAAGCTGCAGGAGACCCCGGAACAGACATGGCCATTCAAATTGCAGTTTTGGAGGGGGTGCCTGAAATAGGCTGGGGTGGGAAGGATGGCTGCCCTGGGCAGGTCATAGTTGTGGGTTTGTACATGAAAACAAACAGAGGTTAAGAGGTAAAGTCAGCAGGGAAATGAGTGAATGAAACAACTTTTCTGCATTTCAGCTAGTGAGAATAGACACTTTGAGCTTTCATTCATTTTTAAAAATGAATAAGAAGGAATATGGACATTCTTCAGATGAGCTCCTAGCTGAACATAGATGGAGTTTATTTCTGTGAATGTTTCTCCTTGACAGAGGAATACTGGAAAATCCATCAAGACAGAAGAAAACATAATATTTTTAAAAAGGTGTTTTAAAACATAATCAAAGCTGGCCACAGGTGGGCTTCCAGCTCAATTCCAGTAATTGCTGTCCAGTGGTGGGAGCAGCAGTGGGATGTAAGGGTCCCAGTGTTCTGTGTGTGTCACCATGACATGCTGGGGTTGGTGCCATGCCCCAGTGGACTCCTGAGTATTGACTTTTGCTCTTCTGGTTCATTCTTAGCACTTCATTTCCCATCTCCTTGTCCCCTTGGGATTTCTTAACCCACTATTCCCATGATTTCTTGTTTTTTCTTTAATCCTAGATGAAGCCACCCTGGAGCTGATGAAGACCCCTCGCTGTTCTCTGCCCGACCTCACTATTGCAGAGACCAGGAGGAAGCGATTTGCCCAGGCTGTCACCAAGTGGAGCAAAAGGAACCTGTCCTGGAGGTAGGATTCACCTATCCCTGCTGAAATCTTGCAGCAAAAGACAAATTCCACAGACACCTTTGTTAAATATGGCTTTGAGATGAGTTTTAGGGTGATGGTTAAAACATGTGCCTCTGGGCCCCCAGGACCCCATAGACTATTTATTTAACTAACTAACTAACCCTAACCCTAACCCTAACTTTTCTCCTGACAGTCTCAGCAGTGACTACTTGGACCTACTCAGCAGTGCCTGGGAATGGTGCAGATTTGGCTGGTGAATTATCTGGGAGCTTTTTACTGGGTTTCAATGGTTGTTAGAGCATCTTTTTTCTTGAGCTCATTAGGACTCTGTTTTCTCAGGTAGTTGCCAGGCCTGGAGCTTCTTCTCTTGCCCCACCCAAGTCCAAGGGTTAGGAGCATTTTCTGGGTAATAAAGTCACTTTTTTCTCCTAATCCTCACCACAGGAGAGTATTTTTCCCTCAGTGTCAGAGTGTGACACGTGTGGGTCCCTTTGACACACAGAAGTTCAGGCCCAGCTTTCAGAAATATGCTGCAGGTCAGGGTTGGCAAGCAAACTGATCCCTGTCCCACCAAATCTGTACTTTTTGGGACTCATTTTAACTCCCTCAAATACCATATGCTGCCGTCATTGTTCCTCTAAGAATAGTGTGCATCACGAGGTGCTTGTACTGTCTTGAAAACATATGTGTATCTTATGGAATGTTCTACTTATTAATAATAAGTTTCTCTTTAAGATCTCTTTGATCCTGGCATAGCCCCTAGAGAGAGTCCTCTTCCTACTGCAGGAAAGAATCTCAGCCTGGCTGTCGCTGTTAACACATGTCGAAACTTTGGCCTTAGCAGAGATTTGGTCTATGTTCCAGCAGATTCCTTTGAGACTTTATTTTGAGAAAAGACAAACATAATTCAGCTTCAGTAAGAAACAGTTTTTGTTCATAGATGGCTTCATGTCATGAAGTGACCCGTGTTGTAAAAACTCAGCCTGTCTCCCTGTTGCCCAGCCCTGACTTGATGGGGAAAGAGGAATAAACGTCACATTTCAGAAAGGAAAAAGTCCTTTGAGGGTAAAAAGAAAACCTACCCTGATGTTCTGGGAGCTGCCAGAGTCAGTGCAGAGGCATGGCTTGTGCACAGCGTGACCTCAGCAGCTCCTGACAAACCTGAGTGACATCCCGTGTCAGGGCAGGTGTGGTGGGTGGGCAGCACGGTCGGGGGACTGGCACTGCAGGTACCAACAGGACTTCAGATATGCTGACACAGTATCCTCAAGTCCAGGCTGGAGAGAAAGTTCGAGGTGAAATGGGGTCTGGCTATTCTGGTGGACGCAGTGCTGGGATATTCCCCGCCTCCCACCCTCCCGGAAACTGTAATGCTGTAGCAAGGATTGCCATAAAAAGCGGTTTAGGTCTGAGACAATATTATATATAAGGCATAAAAAAAATCCCATCTGACAAAGTAATTTCTGCTTTTTATTCTCTGATCCTTTCCAAGATCTTGGCTTTTTCAAAGAAAGGGCTGTATTTTACAACAGTAGGTTGTAGCCACCAGAAGGCTATAGCATCACAGAAACTCCAATGTAGTATTTACATCCAACACTTGAGAATAACTGGCTTTTTGGAAACTGCCATGAAAATTAGCCAATAGAGACATCAAAGTTTTACTCGCTTACCTTTTACACATTGCTTGAAGATTTTAAAAGAGGAAAACAAAACTAAGCGCTACTCTGACATGGATTCAAAAGTTGAAGAGAAACCTGAACAATTGCAAGGCTGAAATAAGCAGGTGAGCAGAGCTGTAGGAAAGGAGGGCCTTGAAATAGCTACATGCACTGATTGAGAAGGCGGTTTTGGGCAAACAACATTTTATAGGCATACAGGTCATTCGTGTTTCTTCTTTTTACCTTTGAGTACAACTGACCTGTGGGACTGGAGCGTTTAGGGAGCAAAACAAAACAGGCTGCATCCTGCACGGTGCACAGTACAGCCTTGTAGCATCCTATTACAGCATCACAAATAGATGCCTTTCTGTGCCTCATCTCCATGTAGAGTTTCCAGGATATTGCAGCATATAAATTTTCTTCTCACAAGATTGTTTTTGTTATTACTTTATTTTCCCTGCGCTCTGCCGAGGTGCCTAGGCAGCTGCTGAGAGAGTGGCGTGCTATGGACGCCCTCTGCCGGCACCAGTGCCGGAGCTGCCCGCAGCCACTTCCCCCTCATGTTTGCGGCCTTGTTTTTCACTCGCTGATTTTGCTTTATTGCTTCTGGTTACACCTCACAGAAGGGGAGTTCATCGCTGGCATCTCCATTTCTTCCCAGTGCTTGCTGTCTCCCCGCAGTCCTGGGAAGTGCAGCAGCAGGGCCGTGCCCCATCTCCGCACACTTCGAACTCCCTGGGGCAGGGGGAGCTGTGGAAGCTCAGCTTTTAAAATTTACCGGTTTTTGTTTTCCAGTGCTGAACTGAGCTGGCTTTCATCTGTCTGTAGTTAAGGACTACTCCCTTGTGCTACCTTGTCAGAGCTGACGCTGATGCTCAGGCCATGGGCTGGCAAAGCAGGAGCAGACCCCACTGGCAGAGGAGCAGTGACACCGGTCAGTCAGTGCCCACCATTGCTGTGAGTGTCCTGAGCCATCCTCCGAGGGGAGGTGCCACTGCCTGAGCCCAGGTGTGGATTTACTCAGGCATGGAGGGGTGGCAGTCAAGAGGAAAGGTGTGCAACCCCCAGTTCTGCACTCCCATCCCCACAACAGTCCTGATCCTCCTGCTTTCCTCCTTTAATCAGTGGCATCCTGCCACAGGGAGTTCCCATCCAAAGCCCAGACTGCTTTGGCCCCCATGTCTGGGGGTGGCAGGTGCCCAAGGGTGGCAGACTGTTCCTTCTCAGTGTCAAACTGCCTTAGGTTATTGTAATGTCCCTGTCACAGGCAACTGGGACCCTCATAGGAAAATCCCTGAGCAGCTGAAGCAAGGAGCAGGCAAGGTGCGTGGAGGCACAGTGGCTCAGGGTTGACTGGCATTCTATGTGTGATTAAAGGCAGGAGAACAAAAAACCTGAACGTTTTTCTGTGATAGTCTAAAGTGCTGGGAGAGGGGTGACGGAGGGTTCAAACACCCACTGCTTTCCTCCTGCAGACAATGGCAGCGTTGCAGCACTACCAGGGTAGCAGTGGATCGGGGCTGCTCTGCCATGGATGGCTCTGGGAAGCTGGAAAAGCACCTTTGCCAAGGCAGCAAGCGTCCACCCTTTCAACTATCCCCTCTTTCTTCCACTTCCAAGAAAAATCAGTGTGGGTTTATCAAGCAGTCCTTAGCCTGCCATGTTTGGTAGTTTATTCGTCTGTGGTTTCAGGCCTCGGAAAGTGAAAGAGTGCTTTCATTAACGAGCTATTGATACCTCATCTCCCACTGATACTCTCCCATTTTTGTCTTTGGGAGGACAAAAACCAGTAAGGAACCCAGAAATCAAAATAGATGTGGGTGCCCCTCAATGGCAGACGGAGGCAGATCAGTCCTCTCTAGTCTCTACTTTTTAACCATCCTAGATACAAAGCCTGTTTGGGGCGGGTCAAGCAAAGGAGGTGACTCAGGGGACACATGAAGAACTGGCAGTGTTGTGTGAGAGTCAGCATACATTTGTCTGCATGGCAATGTTGCTACCTGGCTGAGCTCTAAACGCAGAGGGGAGATTTTCTCCTCGGCATCCAGTTTACGCCCCTGATCAGCACATCCTGCTCAGCAGCTGCAAGTTCCAGTGTTGTGGGTGATGCTCCCTCCTGCGGCCCCATTTGTCTCAGGGATGGACACTACTGAGGATGTCCCAGAGCGTCAATGCAGAGGGATGTGTCTGACGCTGCAGCTTAGGCCAGTGTCGGTGAGGTGGCTGGAAGGACTGAGCAGCCCAGTTGTCATCACCCTCCCTCTGGAGTGGCAGAGGCTGGAGCAGAAAGCTTTCTTTCCAATTACTCACATCAGGCTTTTGCCAAAGACCCAAGTTCTGTAAGAGGAGTTACAGAAGGGATTTGCATCCAAGAAGAAGGAGCGCTTCTCTCCAGTGGAAACCTAAGCACCATTTACTACAACAACAACAACAGATAATAATAATAAAAAATCAAGGTAGGAGGAAGCTTATTTATCTGCATGCTGTTAGAAATGTGCCTCCTTTTCAGTGGAATTGGGTGATGCAAGGCCAACAAACATCCTATCAGCATAATAGTCTTTTCCTAATCTCATTGAAAACAATTAGCAGAGCTGCAGCAATCAAATCAGATGCTGAATTGAAAAACCCTGATGGGATTCTCTTGAAAAATGACAGTGATAATGAATAAAGGATAAGGGTCTTTTCACTTACACCTGCAGCATAATAATAAAATGTGGGTCAGCTCAGAGGTGCATTACTTTTTATACGAAGTAAAATAGGTATCGATACTGTTTCTGCCTTAATCTAATATTTCTGAAGTCAGATCTTGGGATGAATATTGATAATATTCGTTTCTTTAGACAGGGTTTTTTATCCACCATCCTTGTATAAGGGAGATCTGATTTATTATCCTCATTCTACAGCTGGAAAGAAAAGGGAAATAGCTCACACGGTAGCAGGGCTTGAAGAGGAAAGAGCAGATAATGTCCCCAGATGTGACTCTGTGCCTTAGGCACCGTGATCCTGGAGAGAGGTCGTAATTCCGGGGCTAAACAATGGTGTGTGTTACATGTATAATGACTTACTCAGTAGAAATTAAAGCAGCAAAGGGTTTACCTGAGTCCCGAGGAGCGTTACGAAAGATGAAGACAGATAGTTAATGAACATCTGGAATCGAGGTGGCCTTTTTCTCTGTACTGTAGAGGATTACATCCAGACACAGTCTCTTCTATACATTAAAAATTGCCTGAAAATTGTCTTCTAATTCCATGCTCATACTGTTTGTATCTCTGTGCTATCTCCTTTACAAATGTGTTTTCTTTAAAATCCTACAATCATCTGGTGTTACATGCACGTAACTCATTTAGATTAGTCAATACGGTTTTTCTCTGCTCAAAGAGTTAAGGGATAGCAAAGGTGAAGATATGAATGATTTTTGCTCATTTGTCTGTGATGTGTTTTGCCTGATTCACCCACTCATTTCCACTGTCTCTAGGATGAGCTTCCCAAGTGCTTCAGAAGAACTGTTAGTGAGATTTCTGCTTATTCTCATGAGTCCTTTTTTTTGTTAAATCCAAGATTTAACCCTGGCTAGTTTTGCCCTGGCCCAAATGCGATGCCTGCTTTGGGCTGCCTGTCTCTTGAGGGTGTAGGATGTGTTCCCAACATCAGCAAGCAAGTCATTCCTACTCCCCTTTTCACACCCACGGTGTCTCTCAGCACTCAGATCACTGCTCGGGAAGAGCTTGGGTGGTGTGACATCCCCTTCTGACACCTGTAATTACCTCTTGAAGTTTAGCCGGGTCATCGCTACGGGAAGTGGTCTGGTACCAATGATGCCATTATGATTTTTACTTTTTCATATATCCCTCTCATATTCCTCTTACTATACACTTCCATGCAACTTTTATATATCCCTAATACTTTTAACCCACATGCTTGTAATTCCCTAAACCTAATAAGTAACTTAAACCCAAAGTTCTGTTAAGTCAAAAGACTAAACAGCAGAGTTAGAAGTCAAAACACCCCAAACACCGAAGTCCTCTCCAAAACACATTCTGTAAACTAAAATAAACTCATGCAAAAGAAGACATTCCTCAATAGAGGGCTTCTCTTGAGCCTCCCATTGAGGAATCCGTAATAGATACGGTAATATACCAGTGTTCAAAGTTCTATATTTGTATACACAAAACATTTAGTAAAAACATTTTACCAGTGCACTCTCCTGAAGTGCATCCAAAAATCCTCAATAAATACCAAAGTAAACCCCTTGTTCCTCTCTAATCGTATTTGACTTTTATTTTAAGAACTCAAGACATCACCAAGTAATGCAGTCATAGCCGTATTATGCAGGAGGGTAAGTGATGTGATCATAATTGTTGGTTCAGCCTTTAAGAATCTTTTGAACTATGAATATTTCATGAACACTTTGGCTGGTGTTCTGGTGCACAAAAAATAAAGTATCTGTTATTACTGGGATAGAGCCGACCAGAAGTTATCCATCGGAACAGGCTTTTGTCAATAATTAGTCAGTCAACAGTTCATTTGCTTGGAAAGCGTGTATATTTTTGTCAAAATTGTCAACACAGATTATTTAAATATGCTCCTCTAGAAGCCAGGGTGCCTTGTTGCATCTTTGTCTTTTCATCACCTCTATTAAATCAACAATATTAGGAATTCTTTTTCAAAATTGGGTTATACGTTGACTTTTCTTCCATTGCAGCTCAGCCCAAAAACGCAAAAAGCTCTGCAGGCCACACTGAGGCTCTGATGCACCAGGCACCTGCAGAGCCAGTTGTGGTGCTTCTTGGAGATCTTTCATGCTACTGACCCGTCCTCTTTTTTGCCCTCTTTATTTCAGAGTTCGCACCTTCCCAAAAGAGTCCCACCTGGGCCACGACACCGTTCGAGCCCTGATGTACTATGCCCTGAAGGTCTGGAGTGACATCACCCCGCTGAATTTCCATGAGGTGGCAGGAAACAATGCTGACATCCAGATAGACTTCTCCAAGGCAGATCACAATGATGGCTATCCCTTTGACGGGCCTGGTGGGACGGTGGCACATGCTTTCTTCCCTGGAGACCATCACACAGCAGGGGACACTCATTTTGACGATGACGAATATTGGACCTTCCGATCATCAGGTAGGTCAGGGTGAGAGAGCTGCAGCCAAACACAAGGGCTCACAATTTCCCTCTTCTGCTCTGGTGGTTTAGCCTCTGCCACACCTTCACCCCAGGCTTCAGGATCCCTGAAGTCTTCTTCTGATTCCTCGCTCAGCCTTGCTAGCAAAATCAACCCAGGCAGTGTTGAGGACACCCTTAGGTTCCTGGAAGCCTCTGTGGCATCTCCGTGTTTCTCCTTATCCTGGCCAGCAATTGCAGAGCTCGCCATTGCCCAGCCCCAGTCCCCGTCTCTTCTGGGACCTGGAAGGTTGCAGGTTGGGTATGTGGCTGCTGGAGCTCTTGGATGGGGACCGCATTCTCTGAATTTGGCATCATTTGGGTGCCTTCACTGCCACATGTCCCAGTTTCCTATTTTTAAAGTATACTATTAGCTGACCTACCTGTAAGAGCTCTGTGTTGTGCTGGGAAAAAGGCCTAGTTTTTTCCTGCCATCTCCTGTCTCTTACCTGACATCAGGATGGTTACAAGTTGCAGTTCTATTCTTTTTTATCTTAATTTCATAGCTAAAGAAGCATTTTAATGAGCAGAGGGAGATCAGAAGCGAGTGTTCGTCAGCTGCAAAGCTATCTGTGAGGATCAGGTTCCCAGCCTTGGTGTCAGGCGTGTTTTGTCAGAATGTCTTCTCTGCAGCCACCGGCTGCTAATTTACTTGTCACGGCACTTCCTCCACCAGCCTCCTAGTGGGACCCTGCTGCCTTAGCTTAATGACTTTGTTTAAACCTCATTTTATTCTCTGAAACAAGCTACTGCCTTCTTCCTGCACACCGCTTATCCTCCATTCATCTCCCTGAGTGTTTGTGGGCGGAAGTGTTCACCAGGGGTGCTGGAGGAGGTCTTGATGTGAAGGTTAAAGGTCTGGACAGACTGATCCCTCAGGATTACACCTGCTCCTTGTTTCATGCTGCTGTGCAGCCCCAACTGATGACTCTTATCAGGAAGGCAAAAAAAACCCAGCAGTTTTGTTCTGCAGAGGCGAGTGCTGTGGTCAGTAGCTTGCCGCAGCAGATGTGTTAGTGGAGTCAGGTTTGCAGCTAGTGGCTGGGAATGCTCATTGTGAAACAAACTCCTCTGAAGGAGCAAGCTCAGAGCCAGCATTCCCACAGGGAGTACCCCTCCAAGCACCACCGATAGATGAGGAGATGAACCTGACAGCGAAAAGCTGCCCTCTATTTTGAAGATCTTGGAGCTATCTGAGCTTCATCTTTTATTTATTTTGTTCTCCCTACTGATTCAAAAACGACAACTTGGTAGGTGATATAAAAATATACCCAAGGTTGTCAGTCTGGCATTAAAATGTCAGAGAGCATATGTCTTGTTCTCTCCTAGTGCCAGGGAAAACAGCACAGGTTATAAAAATCTCGGCCGGTTACAGACACTGTACATAATAGTCATGAAGGAAAAGGCAAAATTCAGCAAAGGATATCTCCCTGCTCCAATACCCCGAGCCTGGTGGGGAGCACTCAGGACTTTGCATGATCAGCCATGGCTACTTTTGTGCAAAAAAGTAGCCATCTCAGATGGCAAGGAAGCCGTCTCCTTCATCTCCAGCCATTCTCAGGCAATGTGAGCTCTCCAGAGCTCCTCCGGAGCCTTTCCAACCTCACTGCCTCTTTATTACAATGCTTGACATCATCATCTTTATAAGAAGTACACTTAAAATCATTGCTGCCTCTGGTACTGCTCTGCAGGACACTGCTGTGCAGACAGGGGCAGAAATTGCACGGACATGTGGCCCAGCTTGTCTGGAGCTGGGTGGTGGGAATGCACCAAGCAGCCTCAGTCCCATACAGTTCCTGAGAGCAGCTCCTCCTTTGCTTTGGTAGCAGTGGCCTATGTTTGGGAATGAGCATTAACCCCTTACATGAGCGTCTCAGGCTCTGGAGAGGATAGAATTGGTCTGTATGTGGGTGTGGTGTGAGGCACTGGGGTTTGGATTGCAAATAAGGAAATCTGGGGAAAGAGAATATAGTAGAGATAGCCTAGACTGAAGGAAAAAAAGTCATCAAAGGAGGTATTGGTGTTCAACGAAGTCTCTAATGCCCATTGTGGTGTGTGAGGATCAAAGTGTTTGCCCAAGGCAGCCGACACGAGAGCTGCAGCCCTGCCAGCACAAGGTGTGTAACACGAGAAGATGGCAAATCCTCTAAAAACAAGCTGGACACGGTCACCTACTTGTGTCAGGGCAGCAGTGAGATGGGCAGGTTGGTGGCCAGTGAGCAGATGAACATTTCTGCGTTTGCGTGCATACAGGAAGGCCTGAGGGATGGATTTGGCCAGCGCAGCAGCGTGCAAGGCCAGGCAGGGAAAGCCCCTCAGAGCGCCATGGGCAGGCATGCGTGGCCAGCAGTCTCCGTCTCCTTGGCACATGGCTTGGCTTATTGTCACAGGATGTGACTAGCTCCTGGCTGGTGGCTGCAGAAATCTGGTATTCTGGGCAATGCAAAGGCTGTGTCAGCAGCCGCGGCAGGCATGAGATGCAAAGAGTGACTGCTCTGGCCCGGCTTCTGCAGTGCCGCTCAGCAGATGGTTGTGATGTGGTTGCCGTCTCAGGCCTTTGCCCAGCTTTTTCTCAGGTGCCAGCAGTGATCTGGAAATAAGAGGGGTGGTATCCAGGCTGGTGTAGGCTGAAGTCTGGCTCGCTTTCCATTTTCATAAGTTACGCTCCAGTTGCCAACTGGAAAAAAAATTTTTTTTCAAACTTTGCCTATTCCAAAGCTCTTCTTCCCAGTTTGTCCAACATAAACCTACAGTTTCTCTTACAGCCCTTGCAGCCCACCCAAATCCCCTAATTACTGTCAGCACTTAGTGACTTTTATTTCCATCTTATCTCCAGACACTCATGGGATGGACCTATTTGCTGTAGCCGTCCATGAGTTTGGCCATGCCATTGGTTTGACCCACATCTCTGCCATAGAGTCTATCATGAGACCCTACTACCAAGGTCCAGTGGGGGATCCTCTGAAGTACGACCTGCCTTATGAGGACAAAGTCCGGATCTGGCAACTCTATGGTAAGTTTGTGTCCCTCACATGGCTACAGCCTGTTCCTGCCATGGCAGGACACACTGGAATGGCTGTTTTCTGGGGTGCATGGAGCTAGTGGGGAGGATGGTGTTCCCCATTACTGCTTCTTTTCCACACAGGAGTCAGGGAATCTGTGTCCCCCACAGCCAAGCCTGAAGTAAGCAAAACAGATGACCATCCAATCCTGCCAGAGCTGCCAGAGAACCGCTCCACTGTCCAGTAAGTCAAATTTCTTCCTTTCCTGCAAAGGATGTGTAGTAGGGAAGCGCTGCTTCATCAGTATCTTGCCTACTCACTCTGGCTTTGGTATTTCTCTCTGGACCTCTGGATATTTCACTAAGACTCAAATTTTTTACTCATATTCGTGGAAATTTGTCACCATCACCCTTAGGTAAATTCATCTTTGCTGGAATTATAATCAGACTTCCTCAGCAGTATCCTGAATTGCACAAGCATAACTTACCTAAATCATTCCACAGTGAGCAACTACCTAACACACATGAGGGGGTGAATACTGGAACAAGCGGACTGATAGCCTGACTCCAGTGCAGGTTAGCATTGGCAAAGGGCAGCTTACACTGTCATCAAGCAACCCAGCATGGCCTCATTAAGGGAAGTGCTCGATATAGCTCATTAATAAATGTTGACCAGGACAGTTAAGAGAAGAAGGGACACTTAACAAAAAGGCACGAGGTGATGGTCACACGCATTTTTGCCAGACATCAGGAGCACACCCCAAGTGAGAGCAGCAGAGATGGAGCAGGTCGCCTTCACCTCATGCTCCTTTTGTTTGAACATGCTGAATGCCATTACTGACATTTCTCCTTGTGTAGCTTCTAATGGCACTTGTCCACCAGGCTCCTTATGGCCATATTGGGACCTAGAAATATGAGAGCCTTTCTCCTTGCTGTTGTGGGAGGCTGCCATCTCACAGCAGCACCAGGAGCAGGAGGAAGTTTGCTTATGCCATCCCCTTGTTCCTGCCTTGTGTGCTGGGAGGGTGGATGGATCTGTCGTTTTGTGGCCAAAGAGGGCTGTGAAGCTGATGCTGGCAGCCCAGCATAATTTTTCTATCAGCAGACTAGATCTATGGTTCCCTGTCACCCACAGCAGCTTGTTCCCAGCATCCTCTCCTTGTTCCTCCATCAGTCGTCATTTCTTATGAAGGCTTTGTGGCTCTCTCAGTCCTTCGTACTCTCTGCCTTCCCCACCCACCTTGTTAAAGCAGCTCAGTATCTCAGCTGCCACTTGCCAGGTGGCTTTCACCAGGTATCTTTCACTGGATATCACATGGCTCCTCCAGGTCCCTCTGTTTACGCTCAGCCGCTTTCTGCTTTGCATCTCTGTCACCTCTCACTGGCACTGTGGAGCTCAGCCCTGGAGCAGCAGCATCCTGACCTGCTGGAGCGAGAGGCTGCTTGGCTGTTTTCCACATCCCGCTGCTCTGGGGCAGCTGGCCAAGCCACACTGTGTCACTGGAAGCCAGCTCAGCTCTCACCAGCTACACGAGCTGGTGGATGTAGAGCGTGTCCTCGCTCAACTCCCAGCAGTGGCATCTAGTGGCCCGGGGTTGCCAGCCCAAGCTGTCTTCAGGCTGAGGGTTGCCTGAGCTCGCCTTTGAAATCCCCATGCATATGTGCCTGGGCTTGAGCATAAGGAGTGACAGATGGGCACAGCATGTAGTGTTCTCCAGGAGCAGGGGTGATTCAGTCCATGGGAGAGGAGGCATCGGGGGGACACAGCCCCTCACTGCCTGCGTGGGCCCTGCTCACCTGGCATCTTTCCACAGGCTCAGGTGGGATGTGCCCAACAGGTGCAATACGCACTTCGATGCAGTGGCCCAGATCCGGGGAGAGGCTTTCTTCTTCAAAGGTGAGTGCCAGGGGTCTGTGCCTGTGTCACCCAGCGGTGGCTTTGGTGTGGCAGCACCAGAGGCAGCACAATGTGGGACAAGCTGGGGTGGGTGGTGAGGATTAGCTGGCTGGGGCTTGTGGGCTGCTCCCACAGACCCAGGGAGGCGTCTCATATACCTGAGCGTGTGGCCGGACCAGTGACAATTCAGCACAGCAGTTTTTACTCTGGTCTGTCTCACTGGACTGCCCAGGTGAAGGAGTAAAATCTGTGCTATCAAAGTCAAAATCGAGATTGAACCAAGGATGAGCAGAGCAGCAATGATACTCCACTGCTTTCTTCCTGGATACCTCCAGCCTTCCTTTCCTCCCATGCTTCACGTTCCCTAAATGCTGCTCGCCATGCGTCTCTCAAAGACAGTGTGTACACAATTGAGGACCATCTGGTTTTGTGCCAGCAAACGCTTGCTGGCAGTGTGTTCCTGAGATGCCCAGCTGTTGATGAGGATCCCATCGGTGCCTTCTCAGCCATGTAGAGCCTGTGTAGGCTGGACTCTCTGGGCTTTCTTTCTCATCTTTCCAAGATGTAAAAATACCCATAGGTTTCTTTGCATCCCTGGCCTCCCCAAAGCCATCCACCAGAGAAGCAGAAGCGTTTGCTCCAGGGATGAGCAGTGGCGTCTGGGTGTCACAGTGTGAGCTTTGGGTCACAGGCAAGAACAGCAAAAGGGCTCCAGAGAATCTGGTGTCGCACGTGCCCTGAGGGAAGCACAATATGGAGACTGTTCCACAACATTATTTGTTCAGATGCCAACTCCAAAAAGCCACAGTGAAGAAGGGAAACTCAGAGACATGGACCGGTGCCAGGATAAATGGCTGTCTGTCTCTCAGAGGGGAAAAAGTGATGAAGTAAAGAGAAATCCATCACAGCGTCTATTTTTGGGTATATTTATTGTAAGCCAAAAAGCAAATATAAAGAGCATAGGGTCAGTGGATGCCACCTCCATGTCCGCCTCCAGACCCCAGCACTTTCCTTGCAGCCTCCATTGTTGCCCCCTGAACCATCCTGTGCACCAAGGAATGGGGATGTCACCTCTGGGGTGGGATTCAAATGATCTCTAGTGCTGAGCTTTGTCCCTCAATAGGCATTTTGTTTTGAGCTGGTCCAGCTGGTTCCATAGCTGGAAAGAAGTCACTGTGAAGTCACCGGGACCGGAGCTCCCTAGACCTCAGAGGCTTGTTGTTTTGAAGGCAATGGTGGGTTCTCTGCACTTCGGAATCACTGCTTGCTTTGATGTAGGTGCCTCACTACAGACTCCTGAAGTTTAAAACGCCTTTGGCCTCTGTGTGTGTGTGTCTGCATGGTGTGTGCAGCAGTCTTGCCAGAGGCAGCCAAAGTCTGGACAGCGTGGAACACAGCTGGGATCAAAATTACCTGGAATTAAAGAAAGCAATTGCCATCATCCACATCTTGGTGCAGCAGGACCTCACACTTGGCTTTCATCGCATTGAGTTTGCCAGCTCAGAGGGGGGTTTAAATTGAGCTTTTTAAACAAATATGGGGCTGGAATTTTGTTTTTTAAATTATTTCTGCATGCTAATGGCAGCAGTTCCCCCATGGATCTGGTTTTGGCTGATGATCATCCATGCAAGGGCAGCACTTTGGTGAGCAGGCTGGGCCATGGCAAATCATGAGCCCAGGCAGACTGGGGCCATCACATTGAGAATTCCTTGCTACTTAAGTGCTTTATTTTCTTTCTTTTTCCTTATAGCTTATAAAAACTTAAACGAAGTAACCAACAACTCAGGCTATTCCTGACTTTGGGGGTAGATTTAAGGCTTCCCTGCTGCAGCTGCTCACCCGCTGAGCCCATCACTTGCAAAACGATGAAATGTCAGAAGTACCGAGGCTTCCCTTTGTGTCTCCGATGAGCCCAGGGCACTTCAAAGTTCAGATGCTCATCTGCTAAAGAAGGAATTAAGTCTTGCTTTATCTGACCTTGTCTAGTGCCTTGCTAAATACGGATGCAGAGATCATCTTTATTTAATTACATATGTTTCCACTGATGTTAAATGGCTACCAAATTTGAATTCTTGGGTTTTTTACATTCTTAAACAAAAATCTGTAATTATGGCAATTCCTACCACATTAGCACAAATGGTTTCAGTAAGGTAGAGCAAATACACAAACTGGAGCAGAAGAACAAGAATATGATATAAATCCTTATAATTAGACTGAAACTCCCTCTCTGCAGATGTTAAAGTGTTAGAGTTTTGCCTCCTGCATTATTAGGCTAAGATCCAATCTCTATAAAATTTTAAAAGCCAGTGTCACAATTTGCCAGCTCTGGTGAAAGAGCTGAGTATTTGGGGAATACAAATCTGAAGATGCATCTTTGGTTTCTATTGCTTATTTCCCCTCAGAAATCCATGCAAGACCAGATGCGAGTAATGCGCAATAATTTCTAACAGGCAATAACAAAAACAAGACAAAGTTGAGAGTTGCCTCCTAAACATCTTACTCTGGCTCACGTCACTCTGTGGCGCTCTCTGCAGAAAACACAGTATGCAAAAAGGATGAGAATCCCAGAGCCAGCCCAGAGTTTGGAGTTGCCCCCGAAAACCATTAAGACTCCTCAGGAAATCCCATACAAGGCTCTTTTAGCAGGAAAAAGTTTGTCATCCTTCCCACAAAGGATAAATCTGTTTCCCTTTCTATTGCCAAAATATTTCAGAAATCCCCAAAATACTCTCTTCTAGCTGGGGCAGTGCTGCTGCAGGTGTTGAAGTGTGTTTGCTGACGCCACCAGTAAATTCAACCTGGAAGCTCCGCAGGACTGCGGTCCCTGCTAAGTAACCTGCACCTCTAGATGGTACCGAAGTCCTTAACCGTGCCTCCTTCCCCTCCTCAACCCTTCCAGATCTATTCAGATGGTTTCCTCCTCCTTTATTGTCTTACTCCCTTTCTTCATTACAAAAACCCAAAAAAACAAAAAAAACCCTGGTATTTCTGGTTGTCATTGTAACACCCTAGACATTTCCAAACATGAAAGCAGCTGGACATCCTGTGTGCAGGAAGCTGTGGCTGCTCCAGGAGAGGAGAAACAGGGATGTTTTTTTTGGACGCTCTTGCTTAAAGCTGTTGGTGCCTGGTCCCACTAGCTCACAGGAGGTCCTGTGCAGAGAGGGAGGGAGGAGAAGAAAGGCTACTTTCTCCTGCCTCGGCTCAGTGGTGCAGCCTCACGCTGTGGCCAGGAGTATAACAACTCCAGCGCAATGTCTAGAGGATTATTTAAATCCGAAAAACAAGGGAAATTTCTTCTAATGACTGCAGAAATAGAAATCAGTCACAGCTGCTGCTGGAAAGCAGGATGGCTCTAAATCATGGCTCCCATCTCACATGCTTTGCTTCCTGCTGCCACCGCCCACCCAGCACTCACCCCTCAGCGAAGGTGGGTTGAGTGTGGTTCAGTAATGTCCAGTCTGTCCCTCCAGGCAAGTACTTCTGGAGACTGACTCGCAATAAGCACTTGGTCTCCCTCCAGCCGGCTCAGATTCACCGTTTCTGGAGAGGCTTGCCGCTCAAGCTAGACAGCCTGGATGCAGTCTACGAGAGAACCAGTGACCACAAGATTGTCTTCTTCAAAGGTGAGAGTTGGCAGGGAGGGCAAGCAAAAAGTAAAAGTCATGTTCCCCAGAGAATGAAGGAAATGTCATTGAAGATAAAGGTCAGCCAAATGTAACCAAAATCTGAGCTTTTCAACAGTGAAACACAAGTGGGAACCACCCCTACACAAACTCACAGGTGTCGTGTTCCTCCTTTGACCTTTCCTCTTTTTACTATTTGTTGCTGAGTAAGAAGTCAGTGAGGGAATAAAAATGAAACTGAAGACCTTCAGTTTTAATAATTATATTCTTGTTACTATATTTTTTTCTTAAAATAAGTGGTATAATTCTCTCTTTTTATTTAAAAAAACTTGCAAGCTTTTCTTTCAGAAGAGCTGGAGGAACAGTTTAGCTCTTTCTATACAAATGCCTGAGTCCCCCACAGACCATCCACCTGTGCTGGTTAGATGCCACCCACGCGCTCAATGTCACCCAAGATCCTGGTAGGCACTGACTCTTCTTTCACCAAGGCTGTGCGCTCAAAGCACTAAACACATCCCAGCCCTCCATTCTTCCTGTTTGGAAATTGCATTTTGTCTCCCGACCGTTCTGCTAGAAACGGTGCAATTATCAGTTTCAGAAGTGCTGAACCAAGCACTTCTGGAAGCAATAATTTGGTTTCAGTTCCCCCAGACAGGCCGGAGAGATGGCTCAGGTCCCACACAAGCCCCTGCGCTTGCAGAAGCCTTTTCCAGTACAGCCAAAGCCGCCCTCCCGGACCACCAGCACACTGAGGCCCTCAGAGCCACACCAAGCCCTGCATCTCCCCCACAGAACGGCATATGGAAGGCTTTGCCATGTGTGTCCAGCTGCCTCAGGCAGCCTACCCTGCTCTGCTTTCCCAGAGGGAATGGGGCCAGCTGGAGCATGCCACCCTTTATGCCAGGCACCAGACTCTCCCAGTCAGGTCCACAGACCACAGTGGCCCTTGCTTCCTTCCTTCCATCCCCTTCTCTCCCTGCTGGGGATGAACAGAAAACTGACCAGGGGCTCCTCCCAGCAGCTCAGGAGGCTGGAATGCCAGATGTGCCACAGCTGGCATCTTGTCCCTGCCAGGCAGAACACTCTGTGGTCACGCGTTCTCTGTGTGTGTTAGTCCTGCCTAGCTCCCAACGTAAACTCAGAATTTTCTTTTCAGCTATAAAATATGTCTCATTCTGTCCCTCCGGTGCTGTTTCATTGATCCCTGGACAGAAACCAAAGAACCCAAATTACCTTGGCCTCTAAGGTCCTGCTGCTGATACATGGGCATGCATTTAAGGGCCTCTTCAGATATTCTGAAAACCAAGGGAGGAAAAACTCTGATCCTTAAAATAGGCTATGTAATACCCAAAAGGACACTGCAGGTTCCCAAATAGATGTTGTAAAAGAAGAAAGACTGTCCCAGTGGTTAGAGAATCATGAAGAAATTGAGACATCTGGGTTCATTTGCTTCTTCTCACACAGACCAGGGCCCAGTCCCATCATACTTCATTTTTATTGGGGAAAAACCCCCACGTTGACGGTTCTCTCCTGCCCAAGGTCAGCCCGAGGGGGCGGCTGTGTATGACCCTTGAAGAACAGTGAGCTGCTCGTACGGGATTTATCCAGTCCCTGTGCATCCTCATAATCCACGGGTCTCTCAGCCCGTCTGGCTCTAGAAAGTGGTGATTTCTCTTCCAAAGTGAACTATACTTGGCCTCTCAGGAGCCACGCAGCCTGCAGAAAGTGCCCGGTTTGCCCACAAAAGCTGCCTGTAACTTTGTTTCTTTGGACATCGGGCAGAAATCCAAGGGGCATAAAACCAAATGCCTCCATCAAATACATAGAAGTGGCAACTGTACTGACGCTGTTAGTATGTTCATATCCTGGGACTGTCATGCTTTCAGCAGCAAGGCGGAGCTATGTCCATGGACAGCCTGACACCAAAAAGCAACTATTCAAAGCCAGGGGTTCCCCCCCATGGGCTGACCCCTTCCTATTCCTACCCTTAAATGCCCAGAGCTCAGCCCCGAGGCTGTGTCACCACAGTAGATCACAAAACATTAGCTCAGCTCACCTGTGGTGGAACACTGGTTTAGGCGGTGAAACAAATGTGATTTTATTCTTCTTTCTATTCCACAGGAGACAGATACTGGGTCTTCAAAGACAACAATGTGGAGGAAGGGTACCCACGGCCCATTTCAGACTTTGGCCTGCCCCTGGGAGGAATTGACGCTGCTTTCTCCTGGGCTCACAATGACAAGACTTATTTCTTTAAGGACAATCTCTACTGGCGCTATGATGACCACGAGCGGAGGATGGATCCCGGGTATCCTTCAGAGGCCACCCTGTGGAAGGGAATACCCAGCCCTTTAGATGACGCCATGAGGTGGTCAGATGGTGAGTCCATATAGCAGTTTAAAAATGCACAGCACAGAAAATCAATGTTCTGTTGAGCTGTAGCCCCTTCCACCCCGCCTGTCAACACAAATGCTGAGCCCCTGATGGGATGTTCCTAGTGACTGGAAGCTGAAGAGGGAAGTGCGATTCCAGCCAGCACTCCCCACACGGCTCACTAGAAGACTTCGTAATTTTAAACAGGCAACAAAAATATCGTGGGGGATAATTATTACACTTCATTAAAAGAACACAGTTGATGCTGTTTTGCAGAGATTTTTATCCTACTATGGGCTGATTTACTCCTTGCTGGTTTTGTTGTCATGGGATTTTTAGCTGGATATATGAGGATGCAGACAGAAAATACTTTTAAGGACATTTTCTTTTCCCAGAGTTACAACTGATTTTCTGAGGATGAGATTTCTCAGCGGTTTCTTCCCCCTGAAAAGACAACAATAATTTTGTCACAGGAGATGTTTACAACCAGCTACTTGCTCACAATAAAGCGGCATTTCCAGGGTTTATTTACTGGCGACCTAACTGTGTAATAGCAATCACTAAACCAGGCAGAGGGGACGACCACTTCCAGAGACTTTTGAAGCTGAATTTCCAAAGTTATTGAGAGTGACCTTCCCATAGGTAGGAGTCCTGCTGAGCGTGGGGCCTGCTTAGAGAATTCGCAGCCTCTCAGTTCAGAATGGAAACCATGCACTTGAGAGCAGAAGGTTCCCAGGGCCCTGTCAGGCTCAGGTTATTTTTCTGAGCCCAGGGTCAGCAGCACACACCCCAGGTCATTAAGGGATAGCAGGGTCTCCTGCCTTAGCATGCCCTGTCACAAGAAGGAGAGTTGCGTATGGTGTGTCCAGCTGTGGGTTCACAGGGCCTTGACCCTACGCACCCACAGTACCAGGAGGTACATCTGCTCTAGGACTCGGCACAGAAGAGGCGACGCCTCGCCATCCACCTCCAGCTGCTGGTGGCTCCTGGCTGGTGTGAGAGATCCTGGCCAGGCATAGCGTTACACTCCGGAGCATCCCTCCCGCAGCGAGAGGGGATATTGACAAGCAGCGATAGCTCACGTGCCTCCGTTCCCCGGGGCTCAGGTGGGGTGGGAACGCTCCTCTGCTGCTCCAAGTACTCCCGTGACCTTCCTGTGGGACGGCACCCACCACCGCTTACCTCGTCTTTGGGTTTTGGTCTCTTTGTAGGTGCAAGCTACTTCTTCAAAGGCAAGGAGTACTGGAAGGTGCTGGACAGCGAACTGGAGGTGCAGCCCGGGTACCCACAGTCCATCGCCAGGGACTGGCTGGTGTGCAGTGACATGCAGGCCGACGCCCCCGAGGCAGCCGGGAGCAGCAGGACTGGGGCACGCTCCAGGCCGGGGCAGCATGACGAGAGCCGTTCGAAGAACGGCTACGAGGTCTGCTCCTGCACCTCGGGCACCCCATTCCTGCGCCCTCACCCCATACCCAGACTGACAGCCAGCCTCGTGTTGGCTGTGTGGACAGCAGCACCGCTCCGTGCAGCCCTATGACAGCTCATCGCACCGGCAGGACAACACCATGGTGCTCTGGAATATAATTCCATGATTGCTAACTGTTGCAAGCAGGAAAAAAAACATTCCTAGGAACATGCCAGTGAAGGGTTTGAATTCTCCATGAGAAATGAACAGTGGTTTTGTTTTGGGGCTTTTCTTTCTTTCTAATTTTAGTTTAAAAGTCTAATAACAGATTTGAGTTCTGCACCTTATTATTCCCCTATCCAGTCAAAGATGAGAGCAGCCTCATGTTGAATTTAGAAACAGTCCATAGGGACGTGTTGCTCTGGATGTTTGAACACAGAAAATGAGGGGACAGCTCCTGGGATGGAGTGGGGACAGAAGAGATGCTGCTGAGATAGACAGCAACAGAAAGGCAGCAGGCAGGAGGTAGTAGTTATGTGGTGACACAATGTACACATCCCATTGGATGTACTAGGTAGAAGAAACTGTGACTCCACTAAGATGAACTGCAAGGTGGTAATTATTTTACTGTCAAGCCTGATGGGGTCACTGGTATCTGGGTAACCTGTATCAGTTTCTATGGGTCAGAAACACCTTTGCCTTTCAGAATGCACTGCAGCTTATCTTTGTATATGAGTCACTGGAATTGAACAATTTCTCTAATAAACCTTGGCCGCCTACACAGAGATCTCCCAATCCTGTGCAAGATGAAGCCTGACACCTGCAGCAAGGTACTGGCTGCTGAGACTCTTCGCAGCCTCGCCTCTGGATGGGGAGCAGTGCAGCCAAATGAGATGCAGTTACAACCACTGACCCAGACTAATCTGTGCACACCAACTGCTGCTCTTAGAATACCTGTGTCCGGTCGGCTTATGTTTTGGGAGGGATCAAGATGTATTGCATTTGTTTGTGACTGCCATACCTGGCTGTGCTGCAGGGGATGGGCTGGAGGAGGGAGGATGCTGCACGGTCAGCTCAAACTCCTTTTGATGCCGCTGTCAGGAGTCTGGAGTGGCAGAAGGGAGGTCAAGCACTGCATTAGGATGTTCTTGTTTGGGTTTGTTCCTCACTGTTTATCAATTTTCTGTGGTATAATTCGGGTATCTGAGAGTCCTTGAAGCTGGTGAGTGAGAACTTGGATGAGATGTCAAAGAAGCCAGGGTTCTGGAGTCTGCCGTTGTCAAGGCATGTTACACGGGCAGAGGCTGCTGGGACACGCTCTTCTTCTCTGTCCTGCTTCTGCAAAGCTCCTGAACAAATGTCTTTTGCTGCCCTGCCAGGGCCAGCTTCTCGAGGAGAAACGGCAGCAGACAATGTCACCGCAGGACCCAAGGCTGCGCCAGTGGCCCCGGTGCCAGGTGTAACGCAAAGCCCTCTGTGGCAGAGCAGGAAAGGCAGAAAAAGTGCAGTTGCATCCTGACAGAAAAAGGGGGTCACCTTGAGTTTCCCTCTGCTATTTGCATTTTTAAATCGTCCCAACCATTCACAGGGTGCAGCTGTTTTCAGGACGATGTGCTACAATGTGATTTCATGGGTCATGTAACCATTAAATAAACTTCAGAAACACACAAGCAGAAAAATCTCAGGCACATCAGCTCCCTCTGCTGAGTAAAGCTGCCTCTGGTGTTCAGAGCAGCTGCCCCATCCTACCTCTGCCAGCCAGGCCAAGCAGATGCTGCTGCTAGGAGATGTGACATTCCTTCGATTGATTCCCATTGCTTTTCTTCCTCTTCGGTCACTAAGAGACGACTTTTAGTCCTTTAGTCTAAACATCAGCGCATTACAGATCCCTCTTGCAGCAGCAGCCATTTAGGAGAAGACACCCTCTGGTTTTTCAGTGGGGTTTTTTTGGTTTGTTTTAGTTCTTCTTTTTTTGTTCTTCCACAAAATAACTATCCAGAAGCTGCACCTGAAGAATCAGAGGAGGCAGCGATGCTTCCATGGCATCTCCGTCCCAAACAAGGAGCCTGTTGATGTGACAAGGACTGGTGGCTCTGCAGCCGTGCTGATGAGGTCACCAACAGGTATGTGGAAAGGCTTTCAACGCACCCTTCTCTCTTTTGAATTATTCATTTTGATGATCGCAAATGGAGCAGGAATAGGGCACTGCTGCTGCTGGACAGGCCTCAGGAAGGATGACTGCTTTCTCCGGGCACGCACCTTGCTCAGCCCTTCCCCCGGTCACTGGCAAAGCCTCCCTGAAGTTGCCATTAGCTCTAGATGCAGCAGCAGGAGGCTCATGCTCCCCTGGGGTGGAAACTGCCCCACTTGCTACTGATAATAAATACTGATAATACCGAGAATACGTGATCTAAACAGAGCATTTATAAATATAAATGGGCGGGGGGCGGGCGGGGGACAGCCTCTGTTGCGGCTACGAGCGCCGCTGAGGCTCGAGGACCCCCTGACATGGCGCGGCGGCGGGCACGTGCGGGGCTGCGGCCGACGGAGTCGGGACGTGCTCTGAGGAGGCTCTGCGCCGCCGCCCGCTCCCCCGGCTGCTCATCCCAGCTCGCTGCGCCGGCAGAAATGGAGTGAGGTCTGCAAGCTGCTGGGTTCCCCTCCACCCTGGAAGCGGTGGAGCTCCGTTAGCTCCTTTAGCATCTGTCCTTCGCACAGTGTCTGCGGGGTGATTTAATTAGGTATTGAAGTCGAAATTGAGAAATCTAAAATGATACTGGAGTGTCAAAATACACAAGTCTGAAGAGTCTAAATACATGTTTAGTAGAAGTGTTAAGTTAAACAGATATGCATCAATAGATCTCTAAGTATAAATAAATATGCTACATAATAAGTGCAAATAAACAGTCTGAATAGATGGCTACGTATAAAATACATGTATTTATAGTTTCCTATATTTTATATGGAGTATATTTATATTTTAGTATCTTTATTTCTAGATACTGTTTGTTATTTGTATTTATATAAAATATAAATATATGAAAGTGTATGGGGGGAAATAACAGTTTTTGGGAGAGGTTTTGGTTGCTGGCTGCATAAATCCAGGCAGATTTGTCTTTCCCAGAAGCCCCAAACTGTGAAGTTTCTTTCAGTAACTGCATGGATTGATGCAGCCAGCAACCAAACCCTCCCACTCATTGTCACGGCCAAAAACAAAACCAAAACCCACTACTTTTTATGTTGTGGAAAAGCACCGGAACGGGGTTTTATAAAGGTTCAGACACACAGTTTTTCGCCCACAAAACACAGCTGAACAGAGTGAGATAACACACAGGTGAGGCACTGGATCTTTTGGGTTATTATTAAATCTTGCCAGGTGTTTTTCATCAGGTTAAATTGCAGTGAATCCATACCAAAAACCCGAAGCCAAGAAATAAAAGAAGCTGTGCTGCAAAACCTCCTGGCCTTGGTGGTTTTAGTTCTTACCCTGTGTCTGCCCTTTACACTCAATGTAGTTGTAGCAAAAGAGAATGTATCATTTCCCCGAAGAGTTTTCTTCTCTACCCAGCCCTTTAGGCACCTTGAATTTAAGTCAGAGGAGCCAAACAGCTGTAGCTCCTCTGAGAGCGTCTACGCCTTGTGATCATTGCCCCTTCCCTTTTCCCGGGTATCATGGGAACAAGAGGCGGGGCCCTCCCAGGCGGGAGCCGACGGGCAGCGACGTGCTCGCCTCTGTACCTCGCGCGCCGCCCCTACGAGGAGCCTCTGCACCGCGCTGTGCCGGGCGCCCGTCTC
>VZTR01007262.1:7430-23555 GCA_013400775.1 Chaetops frenatus
TTGCCCTGCTCGCCCAGAAAAACCCCTGTCCATGGAAAGTGCCCTGCTCTCCCAGAAAAATCCCTGTTCACAGGGAATGCCCTGCTCTCCTTAGAACAATCCCTGCTTTCCCAGGAAAACCCCTGTCCATGGGGAATGCCCTGCTCTCCCAGGAAAACCCCCGTCCATGGGGAATGCCCTGCTCTCCCAGAAAAATCCCTGTCCATGGAAAATGCCCTGCTCTCCTTGGAACAATCCCTGCTCTCCTTGGAACAATCCCTGCTCTCCCAGAAAAACCCCTGTCCTTGGCATTCAGCATCCCATGGATCTTCTTCCAAGAGGCAAAGCTGGATTCCCCTGTCAGCCAGAGCCTCCAGCTCTCTGGTTTCTTGTTGATTTTCTATCAAACCCTTTTTTTATTTTTTTCCTCTGCCAAATGCTTTGACCTTCCACGTAACCCAAGACAGCCAGGAGCAAACTGACTCAAAAATTGCCAAGCACCCCACAAAACCAAGGCTACTCCAGCAACAAGAACCAAAGAAAAGAAGTTTGTCTAATGCTGCATTATTTAGCTTGTGCTTTTTTTTAAAAAAATCACCACGGTACAGAACTAAAACAGAACCTACTCTAAGCCTACCTGCCCTAGACTAAATTAAAAAACAAGTTGTGAGGAGCTGCACCAAACAGCCCCAGAAGTGACCTAAAGAACCAGCAGTTCAGAGAACTGAGCCCCCCAGGGAGCTCTGTCAGGAATGTGATCCCAGGAAAAGCTGGCAGTTCCCTGTCAGTGGATGAGGCAGCACAAGTACAAGGTAATATTCCCTTAAGTGACCTGAAAAATTGCAGTGGGGAAAAGGCAGCAAAAGCTGCTCCTCTCCCACCTCCTCTCCCTTTTGCATGAGCTTTCCCAGCTGCCTCCTGAGCTTTTCATCCTATGTGGACTTGGATTATTTTTTTTTTTTTCCTTAAGAAAGAATCCTGTTCCCACTCTGCCTGCTGGAAACCATCCCATCCAGGCTGCATTTCCACAGGAATGAGCACTCCCAAAGGAAAACCTGGATCTCTGTGGCAGAGCAATCTTGGGAAGCTTCTTGGAGAGGAAAAGGAGCCCAGAAAAAAAAAGCTTTTTTTTTTTTTTTTTTTTTTTTTTTTTTTTTTTTTTTTTTTTTTTTTTTTTTNTTTTGGGTCTGACCCTCTGCCCAAAGCAATAAAAGCTCACAAAGAATTAAGTGCACAAATATTTTCAACAGCTAAACTTGGCTTTTCTCCACGGGGGAACAAGGGGGAAGGGAAGCAATTAAATTGCAAGTTTTTAGTGCTCATTCATGAATTTTCAATTCGAATCCCAGCCTGCAAATGTCACTCTTAAAAGTCCAAGTATTTGGTAGGCATAAAAATTGGCCAACCTGAACCAACCAAAGTGCTGCTATTTATACATAGCTATAGAAATTCCCCAGAGCAGGCTCCAAACATGCAAACCAAAAAAAAAAGAAAATTCCAGATGCCTGCCCTTAACGATCACCTGCAGCTTCACTTCTGCATTTCAAAAATAAAAATAAAATTAAAAAAATAAAGGTCAATATTGCACATTTTAAGAGCTGCTGGTGCAGGAATTTCCTCCTGCATCTGCTGATGTCTAAATGTGAAGCATTTTTTTGCCTCTGACAGGAGCCAACAGGAAGACAGGTCACTCCATGAGCTCACTCCCTGCTTCTCCATCTGAAAAAGGAGTTTTTTTTTTTCTCCCACCTTCCCCCCTGGGCAGGTGAACAATGCCCAAAAAAAAAAAAAAAGCGACTCTGTTTCACCCACCTGTCCCAGGTGTCACATCAGGAACACACAGAAGTGGTTTTTCTGTATCTCAATGTCAGGTATAGAAAGGTATCATCACTGCAGGAAAAGAAAAGTCTTGGGTGTTGTGGCTTTAGAGGGAATTCCAAGCCTGCAAAAGTGGCAAAAGGAAAAAAACCTCTGGAAAAGCTCGAGTTCACCACTTCTCCATGGAATAGGTGCAGTATTTACAGCAAACACTGTCAGCTCCTCCTGCTGGAGAGGGAAAAATCTTCCTCTGCTCATGGCAGCTCTGAGGATGCTGAAGGAAAGAGATGTCTCCATCTGTTTTCTGGGAATATTTTATGGGGAAGATCCTCTGACAGTCCCAAGTCAAACCCAGAAGTTGCTGCCTGAGATCAGGTGCCCAGACTGGGAGGGCACACAAACCCACAGCCCAACACACCCAGACTGAAGGGTTGAGAGAGGAGAATCTCTCACTTTTCTCACCCCTCAGTTCTCTTAAAAGGCCTCCTGAGGTGTAAAAAAAATCCACCTGCAAATTCCATCTGCTCTCCAATGGCTCTGGAAAACAATCCTGCATTGTTAACCCAGGACACCAACCAGGTGAGAGCAGATTTACCACGAGGCTGATGCTCTGTGGGAACCCCTCAGCCTGGTTTGGGGTCAAAAAAAATAAAAAAGCAACAGCTCCACTGCAAAACTTGGGATAAGAGCTGGCAAAAGAGGAGCTTCTCCACGTGGGGAAAAGCAGGAAGCTTTTCCAGAACTGTGGGGAAAGAGGAGCAACATTAATGCTGAGATGCTGCTGCTCTCACCTGGCTGGGGGCTGGGAATTCCAGGTCAGGCAGCAACCTCCCCCCAAAACTGTGGGGAAAATCCCCCCAAAACCCAGGGACAATCCCCTCATCCTGCTCATCCAGCAGGGAGGTCCCAGGCTCTGGAAAAGGTCTCTGGCACAAGAAATGTTTGGACTCCAGCATTCAAACTCTGTGAGAAGTGAAAGGAGCTCATCCCACCGTTCATGGCAAGTGAAGGAGGGCAGGGAAGCACCCAAAATCCAGCCCCCACCTCTTCTCCCAGGGACTGCTGGGCCACCACTCCACTGCTCCACCGAGCTGTCCTGGACACAAACTTGGAATAAATCCTTGAAAAAATTTCTCCCTGCAAAAAAACCCCCAAAAAACCAAAACCCCAAAAGGACAAGAAAAGCCCTGGCTGCTTTTGTTGCTGCAGAGTTCTGGTGCCCCCCGGGGCAGAGCTGAGAGCACACACCCCATTCCCAAAGCATTTCCTGGAATGCCAGCTTCCATCAGGATCCAGGGCTCTCCTTGCTGAGCACAGGAAGCAGAACAGAGGGGTTGGTTTGTTTGTTTGGGTTTTTTTTTTCAGAGAGTCACAGAGAAAAGCCTCCTCTGGTGCTGGTTGCTGCAGTCAGTGCAGACTCAGTTGCTGCAACACCACCCAAAATTCCTTTTGGACCAGGGGAAAAAAAAAAAATAATCTTCCAAACTGAGGAGAAGAGACTGGAGCTGCAGCTCCTATTAAGGCGTTTGCATATACATTCCCAACCTGGATTCTTCCCAAAAAAAGGGGGAATTTTTGCAAAAAAAAAAAAGGCTTTTTTTTTTTTTTGATCCGGGAACAGCAACGGCGACTGTTGAGAATCTCTGTGGAATTACAAACTGCTCGTTTTAAAAAAAGGTGGTTCAAGAGAAGTGTCCAATCCTTGCCTTGCTTGCCACTGTGTCCTTTTTCCAGGAATTCCATGTGCTATGTCTTCTGGAGATCCGGGGAAAAGGGGCCTGGGGTGGAGGGTCCATCCAGTCCAGACAGGGTAAATGGGCCGTGACTATTCAGCACTGATGGGAACTAAGAGACAAAACAGGAATCATCAAAAAAACCACTTTAATGCACTGCTCCTCCAATACCTGTGCATAAAAGAGGGGGTGGGGGGAAAAAAAGCCCAAACCCAACAATAAAACAAAGCAAAACCACGTCAGACTTCAAAGAATCTTCTTGGCTTCTCAGTTTTCATTTATTTTTTTAATGCCAAGCAGTGTCACAGTGACCCCTGAGCTGAGCACTGCCCCATATCCTCATTAAAATGTGACTTTAATCCAGGTTATGGGGAAACCAGGGTCTGAATTGTTCCTCAGTTAATTATCAGCTCTTTCCATGGTGAAATATCCAGTGTCATTTCAGAATTTGGTTTATTCCCCTTCCTCATGCTAGAGATGAGGAACTTCCTTCATCTCCATGGAGATGACAGATCCTAGCCCAGGAGATTTAATTAAATTCTTTAATTTCAATGAAATGACATTTAAAAATTAATTGAATGGTTGAATTCTATCCTTTGCCCCAGCAAATTCAGGCAGAAAATGTGGTGATTCCAGTGCCAGAGTGGTAATTCCAATGCCAGAGTGGAAAGTGAGGGAAAAACATAAGAATTACAACTAAAGGAAGGGGTTTTTTTTCAAATAGAGAAGATTTTTTTCCTATAAAGTAAAAAAAAAAAAAACCAAACTGGATACTTTGGATACTTCCAGGGATCCAGGGGCAGCCACAGCTTCTCTGGGCACCCTGTGCCAGGGCCTCCCCACCCTCACAGGGATGAATTTTATGATTTCTTCCATAAAAATCATCAAAAGCTGTGCCACACACTGTCCCAGAGATCACACACACATTCTTCCTCCTCATTAGTTGGGAGATTAATTAATATTTTTCAGCAGAAACTGTTAGAACAATCAACCGAGTGGAAAAATTCAAAATTCAGGAAAATCCCAACCAAAAAAGTTACAGGGAAGAAGTTTTTACAGGAAGAACAGGCTTAAAAAAGAAAAATAATCTCTCTCCAAAGCAGCCTGTGCTGCAGTTAATTTAAAACATCTCTGAAACACCAACATATACAATATCCTGAAATAAAACCGGGCAAAAACTAAAATTAACACTCTCAAAAGCTACTGCAGGGGGCAGGAAACAACAAATGCTGTTTTATTTCCACAGGAAATATTTGGGATAACTGATTCCTGCAGGAACGCTGGGGAAAGGAATGGAGAAACCTCGAAAAAGAAACCTGGGACTCACCTGGAAAAGGGTGTTAGCACCTTGCAACCGGGCAGGGCTGAGAGGAGCCACGGGGCTCAGGGTGCTCCAGAAGTGGATGCTGGAGAGCAGAGGGCTGGGAGTCAGCAGGATGGGAGTCTGAAAATACAGGAAAAGCAGCTGTGAGAGCCATTTCCATGGAATTCCAGCCTTTCCCTGCAGAATTCCAGCCACAGCAGCTCCTCAGGCACCACGGATTTCAGGCACTCGCATCCCCTCCTTCCTCCTGCTCCTCCCTCCCTGCCAGCCCCATCCAGCTCTCCCTTTTATTCCCAAATCTTGCTGGGAGCCACAGCACAGCACCTCCTCCTCCTCCTCCAATCCAGCACCTACACCCTGGAAAAGTGGGATTCTGGATTTAAAAAGGAAAAACCAGTGGACACATGCCCATTCCTGGTGCCACTGACAATGCCAGCACCAACAAAAGAAATTCCCATCCAGCTCCTGAATATTCCAGGTTCTCCAGCCAAGCACTTTCCAGGGTGCCAAAAGAACAACTCCACTCGGAGTTTGGTTTTTGTTTTTTTTTTTTTTACTCCCTGTCTTCAGCCATTTCACTTTTAAACCAGCAGCTTCCCCACGGTTTCACTCTAATTCCAATTTATTGCAGGGGAGAGATGACACAGATCCAGAATGATTTAACAGCCCTGCTGGATTCAGTTCTCTTCCAAGTTTTCCATGAGACATGAAAGCTTTCCTTTCCCACACAAAGATAACAACCAAATTAAGCAGCTGCTCTTATTGCTGCTCTCTCACAAGACTTTGGCTTTAACTAAATGCTACCAACTGAGTAAAAAACGCTGAGCAGACACCTCTGTGGGTCTGTGTTTTTGAAGGATTTTCAGCTGAAGGATTTCAGGGTAGGGTTTAGGGTTTCTGGATTAATTCAAGATCCCCCTGGCAAGGTTCACAAAGATCCTGCTAGGGCTGGTTTGGGTTTTGCCTCCACATGCCAGCCCTGTGTGCAGGTCTGAAACAGCACCTGGAGACACTCTGGGGTGAATTAAAAGGTGAATAAAACATGTGTTTGATTAAAAAAAAAAAAACAACCAGGGAGTGACATCCTGAGTTCCAAATCACTGCATACAATCAACTCCTCATTTTCCACTTGCTGTTTTCAAGCATAGTATCATCACTATTGCTAGTTTAAATAAAAAAATAAAGGAAACCAGGAAGGGAATTTGGTTACCTGAGAGAAAAGTGCTGGAATAAGAGATGCAGTAGTTTAAAAACAACAACAACAACAACAACAACAAAGAAACCAAGAAATTAATTTGGGAATCTGGTTACCTGAGAGAAAAGTGCTGGAGTAAGAGAAGCAGTGGGGAGGGAAGGACTGAGGATCCCCAGAGGACTTGGATCGCTGCCTGTGATGACCAGAGTGGGGGCCAACTCCAACCCTTTGGGTTTTTTTGATCTGGAGAGGTGATTGGCAAATTCCTTCTCCAGCACAGCCGAATCCTGCTGCTCTTTGGGCTCTGGGGATTGGTGCTGGAGGCTCTGGGCCTGCTCCAGCTGCTGGGAAGCCACGGATTCGATGTCTGTGTCAATGTCCAGGTCGGGGTTGGAGCTCAGGGGTGGCGAGGGGGGCGTGGAGGGCACCTGGAGGCCGGGGGAAACCGAGGAGATGGGGGGGGTCGGGGTGAAGCTGGTGCTCAAGTTTGGCAGAGGGGCTGGAGGAGCTTCTGGCACGGTCAGCTTGGGCAGCACAAGATTCTCCAGGGTCTGCAGAGTCTCCTCAGAGCCCAGGGGAAGCGAGGAGGACACAGCGGGGCTGGCAGAAGCCGTGGAAGTGACAGCCACTGCCGAGGTGCTGGAGACCAGGGGGGCTGAGGGAGGTTTTTTGGAAGGCATGGTGACAAACTTGATGACAGAAGGGGTGGGCTCCTGAGGTTTCTTCTCCGCCAGCTTCTCAGCCGGGTTCTCGATCTTGATGGACCTGAAGAGCTTCACGCTGGAGGAGTTGAGGGAGTTGAGGGTGAAGGAGGAGTACAGGCCTGAGTGGATGTAGTCGTTACGGCTGGAGGATTTAGCACAGGACTGGGATTTCTCCTTCCCACAGTTTTCCACGTCCTTGGGAGCACTGGGCACCTCCCCAAAGCCGGGCATTTCGGGGTCTCCCTCAAGCCGGCCCACCACCAGCGGGTCCATGTTCAGGATCTCTGGGTAGGACACGAATTTGTACACAAACTTCTTCCCGTTCACCTTCTTAATGATATTCTGGGGAGAAGTAGACAAAGTATATTTAGAGCTTCTTCGGATTAATTTTCTTCCTACAAACACTGCCTAAAATAGGCAGAGGAATTAAAGTCTGTAATCTTTCAGCAGGAAAAAAAAAAACAACAAAACCCAAAAGCTTCTTTTTTTCCTGTTTTTAAAAACACCCTGCACGTTCCAATTCTGCTCCTGGAGCTGGCAGACAAAACACTGCAACAGGTGAGCTTAACCTGCCATTAAACATACGAAAATCAGCCTAAAAACTGCCAAGAAATCCTGTTTAACATCTTAGATTAAATAAAAAACACTCGTTATCCCCATCAAGGGTCACAATTTAACAGCAGATTTTGCTGAAGGGTTTCTCCAGGATTGCAGAATTGAGAGCTCATACTCAAATCAAACCACCTTTATCCTAAATGAGATGATAATAAAGGTAAAACAAGCAGTTGAACAAGTCAGCAGAATGCAGGCTAATCAGCTATTTCAATACCACACAACAGCATCTGTCAAACTTGTTTTGCTCCTCAGTGAAATGCCACACACACTTTGGACTTGGGATTATCCTTATTTATCATTCTGTGATGGTGGCTGAGATCTCCCCAGCACCAAGGCAGGTTTGTGCCACCTAGTAATGAACACCAGCAACCTCCCACCTGCTCCAGGCTGAGGCTCCTCAGAAACTGGGGGTTATTTTTATCTGCTCCACTCACACACAAGAGCAGTCGTGGGATAAAGGGAAACAAAGGTGAGATTTGAAGGTGTTGGATAAACAAAAAGCTTCTTACTCTGCTGGGCTGAAAACAGTGGCCAAACTGAAGGTGAAATACTGAGGAGTCAGAAAAAATAAAAATACTTTGGGCTGGAAAATGTTTATTTTAAAGCCCTTTTGTAGATAAAGATCTGAAAGTGGTGCGATATTCACCCTGTCCATCATCATCCTCTCCCAGTGCTGCTTTACCTGGAGTGCTGAGGATTTTAACCCTTGCAAGGATGTGTATTTTTGGAAAGGGGATTAGGATCCAGAGACAGATTTGCATTAGCAGAGCCAACACTTTGCACAAAGCCACCAGGAACCTCACAAAACAACCAGCGAGGAGGGGACAGCGCAGCCGTAAAGGGAATTAAAAACCAAACCACCGCCTTTAAACAACGCAGCCCGACTTCCATGAACCTGGCACGGGCACAGCAGTGCCACCCCTGCCCTGGAGGAGGGAACACAGGAGGAAACAAAGCTCCTTAGGTAAGAGGGATAAGGATTGGAGCAGGATTTCCACCCTACCTTCACGTAGTAGTAGCGCAGTGCCCGGCTGAGTTTATCATAGTTCATGCTTGGCTTGTTCTTACGGATCCCCCAGAGCCTGGCAACCTCCTCTGCCTGCAGCAGCTTGAACTCGCCGTCACTGGAGGTCCAGCAGATGATATTTTTGTTCTGGGGCTCTTGGAGCAGCTGGAGGAGGAACTGCCACAGGGTGATGGCACTGTCCATAGCAGAGAGCTGCAATTCACAAAGGCAGGTTAAGCCCAGAGCATTTCCCTCCTCTCCCTACAAGGTGAGGGGAAAACGGAGCAGGGATTGTTATTTCCAAAGCCAGCAAGAGTAAAAAATTATTAGTCACCAGTCGTGGAAGATGTTCCCTGCAGAACTGAGGGGCTGAGTGCCAACTCTGGCGTCTCCTCCCACATGTCAGTACTTTTCACATGGGTTATATTTAGCCTCATTTAACTAAATCAGGTCACTTTGGGTAAGTTGCAGTGAGTCACTACCCCCCCCCCCCCAAAAAAAAAAAAAAAAAATTCTACAGNCTAAGTTGTTCCATGTTCACCCACTCTGGCTTGTGCTGCTTTGTGAGGAACAGCTCAGGTACACCCAGGTAGGAATCCAACCACCCCCTCACCTCCTCCTTTCCCTACCTGCTCCCACCTGGGAGAGAGCACAGCACAAGGAGGAACTGCAAAGCTCCACGACAATGCCAGAGCAAAAACAACTCAATTTTTCTTCAGTTTCCCTTCCTGCCTCTTTGCCAGCAACCCTCGCAATCACCCCTGAACCTCTCCTTCAAATCTTTCTTTTCCAGGCATCACCCCTGTTTTTTCTAATGACAGTAAATATGAAACTAAATTACAATTATTTCAAACACTGCCTTTGCTTGGCTCTTGAGTCCTGTTATGCCTTACCCACGTCAGTGATTTAGGCTGGGACTTTCTAGGGCTGATATCTGCCAGTTGATTCCTGCTCTAAAGTTGTTGACGCATAAATTCATCAAGGACAGACCAGGCAGAGAGATAATGTTTTTACCTTGACCATATCTGACTACACCAAACAGTATTTCCACAAATATTTCTAAGCAGAACACTCATCATTCTGGATAAGATACAGTGTGAATTAAACTATTAATTCAGCATCTCCTACAGATTCTCTTAGTCCAGAACTGTTTAATTAATGCAGCTTAAACGTCTTCCTAGGAAATAAAAACAGAGGAGAAATGCTCTGGAATAGTGAATAACAGTGAAAATATCTGAATATATATAATCACTGTATTTTTCCCCTTAAGTAAAGGGAGTGCAGGGGTTCCATCTGGGTGAAGTTGATATTCAAACACTATTCCCAAGCTCCCAAGCAAAGGCATCAAGCCCAGCCTCAGGGAGCAGGAGCCAGGCTGGTGTTGGTTGAAGTCCCTGTGTACACAAGGCTGGGTTTAAGATCCTGCCAGCTCATCTTCGCTCCCAAAGCCTTTTATTCCAATCTCATTAGTGCCCAGCACTTATCCAGCCCTATATAAGGAAGGGAACTGTGGCCAGGGGAGAGGCTGAGCCCTCAGGGAGCCCTGGGACAGGATTAGGAGCTGACAGTTCACACACAGGGCTCTGGGGGAAACGAGGTGCCCTGGGGTAGGTACATTTTTGGGCACGGCCCGTGGCATTTCAGCCCTTCTGCAGAATCCCTGCCTCGTGGCACACAAGCTTGAGGTGAACATTGATCCAGCCAGGTAAATTGCTGCAATTACAGGGAACAATCTCAAAATGAAGGACACCCACACCCCCCCTCGTTAGGCTGGCCCGAGGTGATTTCCCTGTTAATTACTGCACACCTACAACTCCCTGCTTGCCCAAATTAATTGCTCGGCACTCGAAGAAACTGGAGGCTGGGCTTCCAGACTCTTCCCACACATCCAGGATTTAGGGACCAGGCAAACACCTTAAAACCCTTCCAGGACTGCCTGGTGCTGCCATTTGCTACCAACAGCCCAGATTTGGAAGGCCAGGGCCGTGCCTGGTTATCCAAGGGGATGATGCAGCCACACGTGGTGGCGTGGAGAGCACGAGGACTTGGTTCTGCCACCCAGCAGAGCTGTCAGGAGCAGTGAGATGTGCTAAGAGAGAGCAGGGAAAAGGAGCTGAGTGATTATTCCCACGCTGAGTTTATCTCCAGCACTTTGGGAACACTGCACCAAACGGAGCTGACTGATGCAACGTGGAAATCAGATTAGCAACAGGATTTCACAGTGGCAAAGGCTTTTTTTTTTTTTTCCCCCCCACCCCTCCTGTTAAAAATCCATGCAGCTTTCATCCCAGAATTGAACTGGTGGTATTTTATGAGGCTGCTTCCCCTTGAGGAAGTCCCACCTTGCTGTTAATTCCAAGCTGACCCAAGCCAAGCATTGCTGCCCAGGTTTGGAATCCAGCTGGAGATGTACAGAGCTGCCAGAGCAGCAAAAAATTCTGTACAACACCACACACAGAGCGGCCAAAAATGACGAAAAAAATACTAGATATTAAAAAAAACAAACAGGAAAAAAAACACCTTTCCCAGAGACGAGCTAGGTTGTTCTCAGGAGAATTTCCCAAAGTTAAAGAGTTCACGCTGTTGAAATGCTGCAGTTTTCCAGCTGGAAGGATCCTCTGCCAGGGGCAGAGTTACAGGCTGTTCTGGAGTACAATTTTGATCAAGTTCCACCTGATGTTTCTGGCATTTGCAGCTCCAGGCGTGTCACGATTCTGTCCATCACCCAGAGGACACACAGCACATCCCCAGCTTGAAAAACTCTTCTCTAAGAAACATTGAAAGGGTGGAAAAGGTCTCGCTGATTCCCTGGCTGTCACAGAGCAGGAGCAGAGGGTTCTCTGGAATCCTTCATGGATGGGTTTTCTGGCACGTAACAGAATGAATATTCCTCTTTATTAAATATGCACTGTCTTCATCCCCCCAGGGAATGATGGAGATCCCACAGTGGAACCTCATGGAAACACCAAAGAAATGGGGAATGTGGAGTTTTTCTGGAGATTCTAACCAAAGGGAAGGCCAGAAAGAACCTTGGTCAAAGCTATGGGATCACAGGTGGATTTTGACCCTTCAGAGTCCAAGAGTGAGTTGTTACTGGGAGAGTCCAATGTGTATTAGGAGACAATGTTGTGTCTCATCTAACTCTCATCTCATTTAACTTTAGTACCAAACTTGCTCTGATACAGCAGAAGAATACATTAAAACCCTCTTGCTTCTTCAGGGAAAAGCAGAATACAAAATACCATTGCACAAGATGTAAAATTAAAACCAGCACAGGTGAGCTGAGCACTTCTCCTCTTCTGAGCACCACCAAAAGTGGGGAAAAGGTTTTTCCTTCTCCAGCATCCGGGGCAGGAGGCAGCTGCTGCCTCTCCTGAGCCTTTCCTTTGGCACCACATGGATGAGAAATGGCTCAAGAACCCCCTGTCCCACTCCTACCCCACCCTACCCTACCCAGGGTGAAATATCTGTAAACAGCATCTCAACTTTTTAAAAATCTCCCAAAAAGGCCTCACTCTCCTCCTCTCACAGCTCCCCATCAGCACAAAACCCCTCCCAAACCAAACTACTTTTCCTCCAAGACAAACACACCAACAATTACAAACACACCACTGCAAAACACCCTTTTTCTGAAGGTTCTTCTCCCTCCTAAGAGCCCTTGCAGAAAGGAAAAGGCCTCACTGGAAAAGGGAAATGAGGCAGAAAGGCAACAGCCTTTCCCCTCCTGCACGATGTGAGCAGGAGGGAAAAAAAAAAAAGCTGCTAAAGGCAGAGGGCAGCTCTGCTTTGTAATGAGGGAGCTAAAATAGAGCACTGTTATTGTCTTGAGATCTTCCCCAACGCCTACGGGTGACCCTCAGAGTGGGCCAGGAGCTGCCAGGGTTTGGCAGAACAGCAAACCTGAGCCTCCTCCTGCTGCTGCTGCAGCCTGGCCCTTGGCACAGCCTTGAGTTTTTCCAGGAAAGCCAGGATTTGGGATTTGTCCCTTTTCTGGTGATTTTTCATCCACGGGATTACAGAGACCAGAGGGTTTGGTTTTTCCTAGGAATGAAGCGGGACAATCTTCCCCCTCCACTGTGCTTGGGGCACAAATAAATCCAAATATTCACCCTCTGTGCTCCAAGAGGATCCCTTTCCACACCCTGGGAAGGGAGTAAAGGCAGGATTTAGGGGAAGGGGGCGGGTTAGGCCTGCCCTAACCCCCTTCTTCGAGGTCCTCTGGCAGATTTCCTGTGCTTTGACTCCAAATAATCTCCAACAGTCTTTCACCTCCATTTGTCCCAGCAGCCTCTGGTGAAGCATCTGCAGCCTGATGACTTCTGCAGATGGGCTGAATAAAACAAAACCTCCTCAGGCCCCCACCACAGGAACAAAGGCCCAGAGGAGAGGAAAGGAAGGATGTCAGGGCTACACAGCAAAAACCATCCCCAGCATGGCTGAAGTGGCAGGGTGCCAGCTGCCCCAGTGTCACACACACAGGGGAACAGCCCCAAAAAGTGGCTTGGGAAGCAGCAGCCAGCAGAGGGCAATTCAGGGAGGCACAGAAACAGCTTCCATATCCAAAAGAAAATGTTAAATAAAGGCAGCAACAGGTCTGGGGGAGCTCACGGGGCAGGTGAGCAAATCGAGGTGGGAATTTGATGAAATTCGATGCCATTGCAGGAAATTCCAGGAGAGCAGAGCTTGCTGTGAGAGCAGCACGAGAGTTTGCTGAGAGCTGCTCAGCCTTCACTTCCCCAAAGCCATTCCCAGGGATTTTTTAGCACTTTGGGAAGGCCACGGGGTGTGAGCAGGAGGAATTGTGCAGACAGTAATTCCTGCTCTGTTGTGCAATATTGCTGTGGACACAAGGCCTTGGTGGCTGTTCCAGGAAAACAAACACAGTTGGGTGAAGGAGACTTTTGGAGGTCACAGGCCCAAGTCCACGCTGAAAACCTCAAAGTCTGAGCAGGTTTTTTACTCTTTGTCCAATTAAGTAAATGAATTAATCAATGGCTGCCCCATCCCTTTTGTTGTAGTGGCAGGTGTGATGAAGTATCCAATTAAGTGGTTATCAAAATAAAACCAAGCAACGATTTCATCAGCAATATCCCATCCCTAATAAACCTTTCCTAAAAGCTTTTCCAGCTCCTGGGGCTGTGACTCACCTGAACTGGTACTTGTAGGATTTTATCAATTTTAATTAATTTTAGAAAGAGCCTACTGTCCAAAAAAACCCAAAAATCCACAAATCCACTGTCCAAAATTCTGATGTGGTGGGAAGCACACAAGGATAATGAGTCCTTTTCCAAAGCACATGCACAGGTGAAACACCAGGTAAAAGCCTCTTATATGTGTCAAATAAAGGAATTTAACAAGAAATTCAAAGCAGAGATGCAGAATTCTATACCCTCCCTTAAAAAAATCCCAACCCCTGGCAGCTTTCCAGGTAATAATCAAATTATGTCTTGTTCAATAACTACCTAAAATCGGATAAAAATAAGGAAAAAGCAGCCCAAACTCCAAAAAAAATCTTGTTTTCCCCTTGGCTCTGGCATTCCCTGCACCATTATTCCCAATCCAGGCAGGAAAACCAGGCTGTTGTGAAGGAGAAGCCGTGGTTATCAAGGCAGGAAGTTCCTTGGAAGGAAATGCTGAAGGATGTCCTCATGATAAGAGCTGCTCCAGAGTTTTCATTGCCTAATCCCTCCCTGAGCCTCTCTTTTTAAAAAAAAAAAAAAAAAAAAACAAAAACAAAAAAAAAAACACCTCAAAACAAATGTTGCAATAAATTTTGTCTCCCTGACTCAAAACTTAAGTCACTTGATATGAAATTAAGGTGTTTTAGCAAATATTTGGGAGATTAGGAGCCAACTGTTTCATATTTTTAAGTCCTGAGAAAGAAGTATTTAAATTTCTTTGTATTTTCCAGTTTTTTTCCCCTCAGTGTTTTTTGGCCTTCCCTGCCTTTCTGAATTAGCCAGGATCAGGAACAAACCATGAAGGACAACAATGACATCAGGATTTCCATGGGACTCACAGCTGCAGACTCAGGTTGGCAGCAGATGAGCCAAGCAGCTTTTTTTGGGGATATTTTAATCCTGACACAGACACAAAGGGGCCCCCTTTGGTTATCAAACACGATTTTTGCCTATCACACCTGACTTTCAATGTTTAACCTGACAGAAAACAGGGACGGGGGGTGGGGGGAAAAAGGGGATTTTAAAGCCCACTCCATGGAATTCCTGCAGCTGCTACAATCACTCTGCTCCTCCATCCTGACATCCCAACACTGCCACTTCCATGGAAAAACCCAATTTCCCTGATTTTCCACACTTGGATGAGCATTACCCCTCTCCTACCTCTCTTCTTTTTTAGGCTGTGAGAGCCCAGGGAAGGTTTAGGACACACAGCAGGGATGGGAAACTTCGAAACCAAAAAGCCCTGGATCAGCTCGTGACCCTGCTGGGGATTGTTCCCGAGCAAGCCATAAAAACTGGGATTTCCTGGAAGCTCCTAAGGAGATTACACCGGCTTCCTCTTCATCTGGGCTGAGGGCAGTGTTTACCAACAGATTAATTCGGTTTTGCACGGGCACAGCCCCTCTGCTGGATGGAAAAGCATCCCCAGCTCAGAGCAGGAATAACCCCAAAGCACAGCTCCCAACGCCTCTCCCGTCCATCCCGACCGGATCGTGACAAGGAAATGCGATTTCAGCTGGGAAAGCTCCCCTGGAACAATGTTTATGGTACACTCAGCCCCGTTGCCGTGGCGACGGAACAACTCTTCCCTGCAAACAGGCGCGGAGACCCTAAAAATAAACAACAGCCCGACCGAAATCACCGCACAGGGCACCGGGATTGGGGTTCGGTGGGAATGGGATGGGGGACAGGGAAATGCTGCTACCGCCTGGAGCCTCCAGAGCGAGTCCCTGCTTTTCTCTGGAGCTGCTCCTTAAAAAAAAAACCAAAAAAACCCAAAAAATCAGCGCAGCTCTGGGTGTCGTGCAGCGCTGCTGGGCGATTTTTGGGGATGGAGGGGAAGGGGGGGGTGCTGGAGGTGGCACACAGGTACGGGAGGTGTCTCTGTGTGTGTGTGTGTGTGTGTACACCGAATAAAAAGCAGGATTTGCATTCTTTCCCCTCCGCCTCCCCTCTTGATGTGGGCAGGAATCCACCCAGTTCAGACAGGGGAGTGCGGGAGGATGAGAAAAAAAAGATTTAAAAAAAAATAATAAAAAAAAATAGTGGTGGAGTGTGAGGAATTCAAAGAAACCCAGCAGGCATTGGATTCAAACAGGAGCCAAATAACCAAACCCTGGATCCAGCAACAGCCCCTGGGTCCGAACAACTGCTGGGCTCAACCAACAAAGCCCTGCACCCAAAAAATCTCCAGGATTGCACCAAGCAGTTCCTGGACCCAAAAATTCAGTGGATCCCACCAAGCAACCCCTGGACCCAAAAATTCACTGGATCCCACCAAGCAAGCCCTGGACCCAAACCACCAATTTCTGGACCCAAAAATTTCCTGGATCCCACCAAGCAACTCCTGGGTCCAAACANACAACCCCTGGACCCAAAAATCTCCAGGATCCCACCCACCAACCAACCAACCAACCACCCAACCAACCAACCTCCCGGACCTAAAATCTTCCCGGATCCCACCAAGCAAGCCCTGGATCCAAACCGCCCCCCGGACTCAAACAAAATTTCCTGGATCCCACCAGGCCCAACCTCCGGGACACAAAGAACCCATTTCCGGACCCAAAAACT
>VZTR01007295.1:235-40516 GCA_013400775.1 Chaetops frenatus
ACTCCCCTGTCATAACTTCACCTGGCCTGCAGCTCAGCCAGGAGATCTTCTGGCTGCAGCACTCTGAAACCTCCATTTCATCACCAACACTCAGGAGCATCACTGCAGTCATTTCACAGGGTCTGCAGGAAGAACTGGGGGAAGAAAGACAGGAGGAAAGGTAGAGATGGGGAACACAAACAGTACAAAGTGATTTGTTTTCCTCAGAACGCTGGTCTCTTCTGTGTGTCAGTAACATTCCTTAGTGATAAAACTTTGTAAAAGCACACACACAGAAAAAATAGAAGTGTCTGTTCTCAGCTGCTTGTGCCACCCAAAAGGAATGCAAGAAAAAGTCAGAGTGGAAAGATAAAACAAGGCATTTCCCCATCCCTGTGGTAGAATGAGAAACATAAAAAGTTTGACCCACACCAGGATGCTCCAGGATGCAGTCATAAAAAATGAAAGTACTCCAGGGGAGCAACAGCATTCTCAGGGCTAGAAAACTCACTGGTTTTATTCCAATAATATTTGAGAACAATGCATTCTCTTATTATTTTTTTCATGTTTCAATTCAGAGGAAAACTCTCAGACAGTTGTTTACCCATCTGTAACTCCACTTTGGAGCTACAACTACCAAAACCCTATCAGCATCAATTAGTCTCCATTCCTGTTCTGCTGACTGTTTTCATTCTGCTGTTGCTTTCTTGTGGCAAAGGTTCAATAAAGATTAGGATTAAGGCATGATCAATTGATTCAGTTTGAAAGTGGCTCAGCAGGTCTGACTGCTTCCTCCTGGATTTCAGGGGATCTATTCTGCTCCTTGTCCTCATCTACCAGCTCAGGGCACCAGTTGTCCTGAGGATAACCAGTCTTCTTGCTGAAAACTGAGGCAAAAAGGCATTAAGTGCCTCAGACTTTTCCTTGTCCAATAAAGAATGGAGATTTTCCTTGCCCCTCTTTTTGTTATTAATTTATTTATCCCTTTTTTTTTTTTTTTAATATATTATCTTGTACAGAAGTGGTCAGATTAAGTTCTGAGTTTTCACCTCTCTAATTATTATTTCTGCACGACCTGAAGACATCCTTAAGCACTTCCTGATACTCCACTTAAAGGCAACATGTTAACATAGTCTGAGAACCTTTTTCTTACCAAACACACGGTCCTTAAATTAGTCAGATAAATGTATTGCAAAACTAAGGAACAACCTGTGGTGCACAAGATAAGGTATTAAACTCAGGTGGGGCTTTTTTCAGTCTGAGAAGAATATTAAAGCAGCAGTGCAGCAGAATATAAAAGAAATGGCATTAAACTAATTTAGGAAACCCAGAAAACATTAAAGATGGGCAGTTGAGATTCATTGGATTTGTCTTTCAAGGAACCAAATCTTTGAAAAGTCTTCTCTTTATGACTGTTTCAAGATCACACTTTTTTCTAGAGTACTTTTTTCTACCTTCTGAATATTCACCTCCTGAATAGGTTTTTCACAAGGCTTCTTATGATGTTGTTTAACAGAATATTCTATAGCAGACTCCCTTAACAGCACCCGCTCACATCTAGAGAAACCATTGAAGTGCTATAATTTAAAAAATAAAAAATTAAGAAAGCAGTCATGTGCTTAAGTGAAATTTCTCTGAAAGGAAAGAAGGGTGGTTATGTCATAACAGAAAAGACTCAGAGGTGCATGAATGACATGTTCTAGATGGGAGGAAATTAGAGTGTCACCCTCTAGAGAGCTGTGTTTAGACTCAGAAGGATGTGCAGTGTCCTCACTTACCTGGTGTTAATTGGCTGTAAAACTGTATAGCTCTTATTAACCTGTAGCCAACGAGATCTGTGCTTATCCTTTCTCCTTGCTCAATGAGTGGGCTAAAAAAACCAGGTCCCTTCAAAACTACTCTTCATGAAGCTCTCTGAAGTTTGTACCAGTGGGATTTTCCATTTCTGCTATTTGATCAGGATAACAAGGCCAAAGTGAGCTCTACTGAGATACCCTGGCCAGATGGAAATGACCCTGATTTTGCCAGAGTTAACAGAACCAACTTCATGTGCACAGTTATTGCCTAAATTACTCCCCTCATTCATCTTGAGATTGAGTTGCCTGATTTTCTTTAAATTACATTTTTCAGTTGCAATTGCCAGTACCTGGGAGTTTTTTATTCCAGACTGGGAGCCTGATCTACAGTTAGCAAATGGAAAGTGTGCCAAGCAGCAACAGTAAGAACACGGTGAAGTATCTGGCCTATGCTTATCTATTCCAACTTAAACAATATCTTGTTTGTTCCACAGTGCTATTACAAGTTACATATCTTTTCATCTGATAAACCTACCAGAAAAAAAAAAAATCTGAATTTCATCTTCTCCTATAGACTACTCTGATTCAGGAGTACCACACGAGGGATGAAGTTGCAAGGCACTCAGTTCTCCTTTCTCACTGCTACTTGGGGCTGCTTTAAAAAAAAATGAATTTATATTTGTTAGAAAAGTCCGAGAATCCTTCCACAGGAGCTCTATGAATAAAATTACATTTTGATATTTTAGAAGGCTTCAAATAAGATGCTGAGGAAAAAATGGGCAGAACCTACAGTGAAATGCTTCCTTCTGCTTTCAAGCTTTTAAATATACTAAAAGGAAGGGCGTTCTTGTGTTTTCTACTTGTGAAATTTAAAAAGCTAACCTTCAAAACAAAAAACAGGGGGGACAAAATAATGAAGCCACAGACAGCTTGGCACTTGCAAAAGTAAACTCACCTGTGTTGCTGCAGAGACTGTCTCAGGCTAGAATGACTTGCCCCTGAGACATCACACCCCTGTGACCATGAGGGGAGCTTAGGCTGACTAACTTAGACTGAGCCATCTAATTTAGAGCAGGTAAATCTCATCTTGCCTAAGATGATCTGTGTGTTTAAATGCCCATCTGTTTCCTGCACGCACAAGCCCCACCACAATTCTGCAGGCCAGAATATGAAATACTGTGTTATGATGGCTTTAGCCACAGCCCATTACCATTTTCTACACACACCTGACATACCAGACCAGACCTTTTGATGGCAAGAGTCTTCCACAGCCCTCTCTCAAAGGCAATGTGCAGGTTATCCCACCTAACTTGGGATAGAGCCTTTAGAATATGCACTGTTTTCCTCTCTCATATGCTAATTTAACCAAGATATTTCTACAGCATCACCATATTTCCATATTATTTCTGGGACCTATTGAACTGGATACATGCAGAATTGCAGCAAAGGGCTATTCAATAACATCAGAATGAAAACAAACATTGTTTGGGCCAGATTCTACTTGGTTCTACTTCCTGGATGAGCTGCTCACAAAACAGCTTGTGAAATGCACTGTGGGAGTAAAATGGACACTGTAATCCTTTCTCTTTTTCTATTTTTTCTTACAGGAAATATTTAAGCAAGCCCTGGAGCTTTGAATACCATTTTCAGCACTGATTTACATTCTCTATCGAAGGTGGAATGTTGTGCTTGCTGCCCTTTCTGATTAACCCATTTTCTCCTGAACACTGAGGGCAAGTCCTCTGCCTGTTATTTCACAGTTTGGGTCATTATTTGATGTTTCCCATTTGCTCCTATGCCTTTTATCTACCAGAGGAAAGCTACTTGTCAAGCCAGCCCCTAGTTTTATTTGGCTAATTATAGGGGAGTTTTTGGCTTTGTTGTGCCCTCAGACAGGTATTCTACCAAGCTCCTGTAAAAAGACTCCAAGCATAGAGGTGAGCCCTCTCACTCTGTCCATCACCTTTGGTCCAGGCACGGTGCCTCCACTGGAAGGGATTTTGTAACTACCTTCAGTGACTTAATGAAAACATCCGTAACTTTTCCTGCAGACTCCTAGGTTTCACCAGCCTGGAATTTTTAGGGAAAGTACAGAAGAGATCTGTCTTTTACTGCCCATCATAGCAACCTTTTTTTTTATCCCTGATCTCCTCTATTTCCCAAAACACATCCACACATACTTTTTCTTGCAGACATATTTAGACTTTAAGTTACAAGACAAAAGATCAAGAGCTTCTTTCATTCATACAGCTGAAAGGAACCAATTTGTCTTCCCAACATGGCCTTCTCCAAAAGACAGACTACTTAACATGACTCCAAGTCCTTGCTCAAGGTTATAGATTTCACCTGAGTTATGTTCTTCAGAAAGCATTCCACTTCTGGTTTAAAAAACTTTCGGTTATCAAGAAAACTCTAAATCTTTGTGAAAATTCCACTCCATGGAACTTTTAATGCATCACTTTAATGCCTGTCTAATGTCCATGCCCATAAAGTGATTATAGCTTCCCTTGAGCACAAACAGTATTAAAAGCCCAATTAACAATAGAAAAGGTTTTATGACATGCAATTAAATTATACCTTTACTAATAATTTGAGGTTCTCAACATGGAAAGCCACATACTTGCAGATGCTAATATAATATCATACAAAAAACTCCCACTTTCTGCTGTTCATTACCTATGCATATGTATGTACAGATATATTTCTTTTTTTTTTTTAAATATATATAGATGCATTTCATTTTCAGCTTTGAACCCCTGATATTCACTGAGATTTGAAATCTCTTCTATTTTGTTTTGACTCTTGTCTATCTCTGAAAGTTCAGAACACAAGGATCTATCAAGGATCCAAGGCAGAATGATATCTTTTCTCACCAAAATTTAAATTCATACATTTTATTTTTCTAGCAGTTCTCATTGCCCCCATGCTCCACACTAGCACACGTGGTTGATTCACTGCTCTCTGGAATTGTGCTCTTACACCACGGGTGTTCTCAATAAACAGTTTCATAAATTCAGCATTAAAAGGACATTTAAGTGACCAAGGACAAAACACTCCCTGGAGAAAGAGGATTCATTTCCTGAGACTTCCTTTGAGACAAGCATTCTAAAGACTGCATTTCTCAGCTCACTCATCTCTCAGACAGCACACATTGCATCCACAGCATAATCCACATGCTTATTTATTAAGTATTTAGAGACATCATCCTCTGAAAAGTTGGCATTTGGAATACCAGTTCTTTTAGGGTGGATTTAAATAAGTCCAGCCTTCTTTGTGCCTTAGTCCTTCAGCATGAAAATGGGAAATATTCTCTTTATTCTCCTCTAATTAGCAAAATCCACAGTGATAAAACAATATCTCAGAAGCTACACAGAACTTCCTCTATATCCTGAAAAAGAAATAAAGCTTTGAGGCCTCATTAATCTGATTCATTACTCTCTCATAATTTTGCTAAAAAAAGTATTGCAAACAAATACACACTTTGACATTAAAAATCAAGTGAATAAATAATGGCCATCTCAGTGTAAGAGGCAGCGGAAATTCCTTATCTCTGAAGACCACTTTACACCAGCAGAAGCCCTCCTGTAAACCTTTTATGGATCACCAACTTCAATTAGTGCCCCACTCTCTCAGGATGTCCTTGCAATTACCTACAGCCCAAATACTGCATCTGACCCCAGCAGAAGGAATATGGAGAGGCAGCAGTCTCTGAGCTCAGCCCCAGGCATTTATGGCTGTGCTCACACAGTGTGTTTTCAGAAGTAAAGCAGAGTCAGAAGCTCTCCCCCCCAGGCTCAGCCTCCTGCCACTGTTTGCTGTTCTCTGAAAGCTGTCAATAGCTGCACTCCTTGAGTTAATTCAGACTGTAAATAAGAGGCAGAAAGTGAGATGGCTTCACTGCTTCCTCTCCCAAAGACTGTAAGAAACCTCTGGCCCAGTAAATGAAGTTTCTGAAAAGGTTTGTAAATCAGAGTTCTGGAGCCATGGGCTTTTAATATTACAGGCTGTTACATTTTAAACACATAGTTTTAAGGCAACAGCTTCATACCCTGAGAATGGGAGTCCTCTGGCTGAGCAATTTCAAGTTACAGGAGGACTGAATCAGCTCTGGCAAGTTCAGCCTCAAAAAGAAGGTTACTCAAACCTCTTTAACTCTCTATTTTGAGCAGACCCAGGCCTTGATAAATATTTTCTTGCAGTGGTGTTTGAGCACTGTTGTTAATGTGGTTGTTGTTATAGAAACTTCTAGATACTTGTTGCTGGTTTTGAGATATTTGCAGTTTCCCAGTCAGAGGATGGCTCGTTGCAGCTGCATCCAGCAGAGTTTGTAAATTCTCAGTTACTAACAGCTCAAATTATAAGAAACCCCCACCTGACATAATCCACTAGTTCTTCCTATGGCTGTTGATGGCCTAAGTGAGAAGTGTGAGCACTGAAAACCAGTTCTATGTGCTGGGGCCTGAGCACTGCACAAAGGCTCTGCGCTGTATGACAGAAGGGCAGCAGCCCCTGGGGTCTCCAGCTGACCAAGAGGAACTTTTGGAGGCTGTCAGTCACCTCTGAAGTCTTCTTCCCCCAGTTCTTCCAGCCTTCCAGTTATCACAGAGTCTTTCTGGTTCCTTGAGTAATCAGGGTTATGCCACAGCACTTGTTTCTTAAACTTCGACCTACGCTTGTGGACAGCCAAAATTCTTCTCCCACTTGCACTCCCTGAAGCTGAAGCCATCCTGGATTTGAAATAGAGAGTACATCTGCAGGAGTCTCCATTTGAGTCTCATGATGACAATACAGAAAAGGGAGAGATCAGGTAAAAATACTCAGGAATTAATCAAAAGCATAAGATGCCTTCTTCATAGTTACTCAAAGGTTTGAGGCCATTCTTGAGCAATTTTTTTGCAATCATTTGGTGATTGTATTTTTGACCCTCTGTGGTTGTCATTCATCTTATGTACTTAACTGCAATATCAGTGATGGAAGAAAGCTATTCTATTGCATATTCATCCTTGGTGATCTTATCTTCATGAAATAGAAATTATTCTAGAGATAAAAACAACCATAAGAAAATTCTGATGGTTTTGGTTTGTCCCCTTGGGCATAACAAATACTGAAAATGCTGATTGCCAATCTATATGCTGGAGAAAAGAATGCAAAAGGAATTTTCACTGTGACCCTGGGAACGAAGCCACAAGTCACGTGCTCTTGAACATGTAGAATGAGGCCATTCTTGAATAATCAAATCCATTAATGCTCATATAGCAATAGCACCAGTAATAGTTCCAGTCCTGAAAGATCTGAGAAAAACTTTCAAGTACATTTGAGACTCAGGAAGAGCTCTTGAAAGCCGTAAGGATGTTTTTTTTCTGGCACTTTGGAGGTGGGGATATGTCTTTTGACTGCAATTCATTTTTCAGACAAAGGCTATCTTCATTACTGTTTGACCAGCACTGTTGCAAGGGAGCTTACAGTAGCACAAAGGATTCGTTCTCATGCACAAACTGCTTAAGTAAAATCCAGGGAGAAGGGGAGTCTCACAAGAAGCAGCTGTCTCCCTTACCAACAGCAAGAGACTTCAGGGCTCTCAGCTCCCAAAAAGCTGTGGCTAACACTGCTGTTTTCCTTTCTTTTTACAAGCATAGCAGTGTGGGAGATGATGTTGCTGAAGAATCATGGTTAATTCCTTTTTTTCATTAAGTCCTGCCCAACTGATGCAAGACCAGCTGTTTCAGGGTAAACCAGGAGCAAACAGAAGCTCTTCTGGGTGAAGCTTTGAATGGCACTTTATCCAGCCCTCCACAGCAATCCAACCAGCTTCCACTGAGCCAGACAGCTTCAAGCTTTCTTCTTGAACCTTCATCCAAAGAATAAACAGATATGGAAATCCCAGACATCTGTCCTGGCTGAAGGGAGATGCCCAACTTATTTATCACTTGAGTTTCAGAGATCCAGCACTGTTGTTTATCTCCTCCAGTGTCCCAGAAGAATTTGGCTGGTGGTCTACCCAATTACAGACCCATCAGCTATGTCCTTGCATAGCTCTCCAGTCCTTTTTAGCTCCATGCATCATCCTCTCACCTTCCTCCTACCAGCTGTGTGCAAGAGGAAGTTTCCACACCACACTGAGCTGGTAGAACTACCATGGTAATGTTCAATATTCCTCTAGCAAGGGAATTCTCTGCAAGTAAAGAGAGCTCTTCACATCTCCTTCACTGCTCTTCAGAGTTTCTAGAGGTATAAAAGTTTATGTGATTGGATCCCTCAGCCATTTTTATAGCTGATGACAGACAGATTCTTCCCTTCACAGTAATATATGTATAATTAAGCAGTTCTGGATTCAGCTATAGAAAAAAATGGATGAGTGCCCACACCTATTTTTCATGACTTGTCCATACTCCAAAATGGCCCAGTAGGACTGACTGAACAATATGGTACCAGCCATTACTCGGCAGTTGGGATAGACCAGGACAAATCACATGAAACATCTTTCCATTTCACTGCAATTAAAACCTTCTGGAACCAGAAATCAGTGCTGTATTAATGAATACAAATCTTTACTGTCGTGGTATTGGAACAGACATCTTCCAGAAGAGGAAATGGGAAGGCAGCCATCAACCTCAAGATGACAAGAGAGGAAATAATTTTTTCTGTAGGATCCTTATGAGGACACTGAAACAGTGCTCTGTCACAAGAAGACCCTGCAAATAGGAAAAGAAAAAAAAGAAAAAGAGGGGCAAGAGAAAAGGAGAAGTTTCAGGAGCCTACCCATCAGATTCCAAACATCTTTTATTTTCTTAAACTAAGAGCAAGTGATGATTTTCTGTACAGGAAAATCAATTTTTTCCTCTCCCACAAATATATAGTATGAATCCATGACTAGTGACACTTCTTATTAATGCTCTTTTATGGATATTTTGGAAAGAGATTGTGAGAAACGAGCAATACACCTTGTAGATATAAATGGTAAATGTGTCACAAATATCTTAAAATCTAAAAATTAGAAGGTAGGATAGCTATAAACAACCTAACTGATGAATTATGTAATTATTCAAAGCCATTTGTAAACCTATTAGTGATAATTTATTAAACCCTAAAGCATGTTTACCTTATTGCATATTTTAATTCATGGAATTGTATGGTTTCTATGCCTACAGTAACCAAAATTATTCCTTTTAAAATTAGCAAGTAGAGAAACAGAGGTAGAGAATCCCTTCCCAAAGTACCAAAACCCCATGACATTAGCAGATAACCACCTTGAGAAAGCGACTGCCACACAAATGTTAACTAGAAAAAGACCTGTACCAAAAGAGAGGAGAAAGGACAACAGCTAATCCATACAGTCTGTTGGAAATTCCTAAGAAATTCTGTGCATTGGCAGGCTGTCAAGGGGAGAGAAGGGAAGAAGGGTAAGGGGCAAATTCCTGAAATGAGAAGCTTTCAAATAAGAAATCCCCACAACCTGCCATGGAAAGGTTCACCTTAGGAACCAACAGCCAGTTGTACACCCCACATCTCAGCACGGGGTGAGGCTGTGTCTTAGACAACGGGTCCCAGACATGGTGGGATTTAGAGATAAGCACCCACAGCTTGAGTTGCACCTGGATGAGGACAGAAAAGTAGTGCAGAAACCTGAGCACCATTATCCTCTCTCAGAAGCTCACCTCACAGATGGGAGTGCTCTGTAATAGCTGTAAATTCCTCAAAGATTGGCTTTAATTAGAGCCTAACCTTGCCATGAGAGGGATGGAGGGCCATTACCCACTGGGCAGGAATGATCCCAGTCTCCTGCCTGGCAGCAGATGATGAAAGGCACTACTGCTCACTGCTGCTACTCCAGATTGCAAGGCTAGTGGCAGAATTTAAAGAAAGACAAGGCCGCAAAACTTCATCATGTCGAGAAGAATGATTATGACATAAGAAGGATGAGAATTCCTACAGTCAGCCTGAGCTGGCCTAATTCCTCTCTGGCAAAGCACCACTCTTTCCTCATTCATGGTCACAGGATTTTATCATGCAATGTAAAGACCACAGCAATGCAAGAGCCACATCTTATGGACACTTGGGTTTTATCTTTACTACAAAACCCCTCAGCAGTTCTTCGTTTCCACTTCTGCATTCGAAATGTTAGTTTAATGACTCTGCAGTTTAAAATCTTCCTCAGAGATTCCTGGAAAGTCTACATGAAGAAAAGAAAACAAACAAGGAAAACATGCTCAAAACCCAAAGGGGAAAAAAAAAAAAAAACCAAAAAAAACTGAAAAGGAAAAAAAAGAAAAAAAATGAAAAAAAAGAGAAAAATAAAACTAAAAAAACCACCAAAAACAACTAGCACCAAACTGAAAGAGGAGCTTCATGAAAATCTGGAAAGGAGAACCTCTAGGAAACCTGAGTCACTGCTCAACTATCATGTGTTTTTGAACATATTGAACTCTCTGCTTGCTTCTCACATATACAGATTTTATGAAAACAAAAAGAGACCTCCAGGTACCTTACAGACATAAATGGCAAACCTTGGCTAAAGGACAATAAAATGAGAAGGTCAGTTAGTGCCCCACTGTGGGTCAGGCCCAGAACTGAATCACTAAAATGGAAAGTGCCCCCAGTTAGCATCAGTAGGACTGGAACTGGATCTCCCTGAGGTGCCATTCACATTAATATGGAGCAGTGAGGTAGCTGGGCCCTGAACACAGGTTTATCTCTGCCCCAGGGATGGCTGTCTCCAGCAGAAGGATGAAGCAGAGCCATGGGAGTAATTTCTTAAACTTCTGCACCCAGCTTAGTCTGCACTTTCACCATGAATTACTTTATTTATAAGACAAGCCCACTTTGATTTCTCTTGGGAACTTACAATTTCTGCTTTCTTCCTGCTGTTTTCTGGGAGAAAGCAACTTATTTTATGTTAAGGATGTACAGAGTTGCTCCATTTGCAAGGGAAAGGTGCTGGAACTCAATAGCTTCAGAGGAATGCAGGAGGAGGAAGAAAACCTTTGCACTTAGTCTATCACAATGCAAATAATCCAAAGAAGAGCTTGTCCAAAATAGAGTGAAAACTCAAATACACTGCAGAGAAAATGGAGAAACAGGCAAAAGTCAGCATACTCAGAGAGAAATGCTTGGAGCACATTTTTGAGGCTTTACCACAGCGTTTCTCAGTTACTCTGCAAACCCAAATTTACCCAGAGCACTTTCGGTCTCATTCTCTGCCATGTAATTGCATCCTACCCATCACAAGACCTATGGCTGCTTCAGCAGCAAAAATTTGAGCTAATTAGGGTGCACACAAGAAAAAAAATCAAAGTTTTTTTTGCATCATTTCCAAACATTTCCAAACACAAACTTTTCACAAAAGTAATTTCTGAGTGCCCTATGTTGTGCTCTCCAGTAAGAACTGGTCCTCACTATGTAGCCAAAGCTAGTAAGGAAAAAATATAACACAATAGTTTGAGTTTTAAATGTATCATTTTAAGCGCATGCAGAGATGGGTTTTTGGGTTGGTGGGGTTTTTTTGGGTTTTTTTTTTGGTCCTTTCAAACTGTTGCAAGTTTTCCGAGGAGCAAATTAAGGAGCAAAGAACGGGAGGCAGCTTTGCTGTGTATCGCTGCCATCTAGTGACCTGTCTCTGGGAACGGAACTGCAACAGCAGCGTCACCGTGCCAGCCCTGTCCCGGTCATACCCTTTATTTCAGCTCCAGCAGAACGTTAAAAGATTATTTCAGTTCACAGCTCCTATTGCACTGTGTAGGTTCTTCAAAGCAAAGGGTAAATTTAAAAGTTAGGGGTGGTGGCATATGTGTGATCAGATCACAGTAATGGAACATTTATTCACTTTGCATGATTGCTATGCCTATAAATCACCCACAGGAGAACGGTCCTTTTAGAGAGAGAGGGTTTTTTTTCTGTGGAGGCAAAGCTAAGGCAGAAGAAAATCAATTCTATTATTAAAACACAATTAACATCCACAGACTCCAGTACTTGCCCATGACACCACGTTAAACGAGCTCCACTGGCGTGCACAAGAGCAGAGCCTATGGGCACGCATTTCTTTCAGCTCCTTGTGATAAACCCTCCACAAAGGCTCGGTTGTGAAACACTTCTGGCAACGACAGTGATTTAGGAAATGCAAGGGCAGGTTGTGCCACCATATGATTAAGAGTGGGTCTATCTGAGCTGCAGAGGAGAGGCCCCACAGAACTCAACACCACGATGACACTGCTGGCTCCTCTCAGCACCCGGGCTAACTCGGCTGAGTCAACCCTCTCTGTCCCAGAATTTGGTGTGTAGGTCCCAATTAACAAGGGTTTGAGGGACCCAGTATTTCAGAAGCAGCTCTACAAGTAAAAGATAGATGTGGGAGAAGGGGTAGAACATAAAAAGCAGGCTGATAACATATAAGAGCAATAAATGTAATAGCCATAGCCTAATACCACAGCCCAGACTGTATCTTCATTTCTTTTATGCTCTAGACTTCTGGGAGGTATCACACAGTCCTGTATGTGGCTGAAAGTAATTTACAAGCCCATGGCAAGGGCCAAAATCAAGTAAACCTATATCAGTGTGTTCCTAACAGGGAAACTCATAAAGGTATATTGGGGAAAAAAAAAAAAAAAAAAAGCTATTCAGCAAATTACACAGCCCATTCTCTAAGGAGGTCATTGAAGTCAAATAAATTTCATAGGTCTTTCCTATGCAATAATTTAGATGCAGTTAATATGCCCCAGAACACCAATAACAGCTAGATGCAGAGGTCATTTATTCACATTTTATCAATAGGATCTTTATGAGATGCAAGCTCCTTCTTCAAGATGCACCCCATGCCAACAAGGCAGAACATCGATGCCGTCCAGAAACCCACCTCAGTGCAATCATCCATTTCAGACTGCTGGCTGAGCAATACGAAGCTAGCAAATGGGAGATGTCTTTGGGAGATACTCAACTCTCTGCCTCCCCACCTCAAGCCAAAACTAACTTCAGGCTTGCTGGGAGAAGGCAAAGGCTGCTGTCCCCCAGCCATGAGAGGGGGGACTTCATATGAAGCAGGATAGCATCGTGTTTCCTCTGAGTAATAACTTACTTCAGCTTAATGCTTGTTTCTTCCTTGCCTGGGGTTCATCATCCCAGTAACACAATGATGTTTTTTGTTCCATATCCCAGACCAAACAGAGCTTTCTGATGCTTCACTACACAGGATGCAAGCAGATCAAAAATTAGTTTAACAAAAAACATAATTGGCTAATTGACTATACCCCCTTCCCCTAACATGGATTTTAGTACTATTTCAACTGGGGTGGCTTTTCAATGGACTTAAGACAATATTTTTTGAGTACACCAGACAAAAACATTGCCACACTACCAAACACAGACAAGTCAAGCTCACTTGTTGAAATATATCCACGCACAGCAGTGGAGCATGAAAGTCTAAAGGCTGGAAATACAACCAGCTGGTGAGTGCTCCATTGAACTGGGTTTAGAAAGAACCAGATTTCCTTTAAGGTCCCCTACACAACAAATATTCAGAGCAGTCATATTGGTGAGTGCTGCTGATCCCCCCGCTTCAATAACCAGCTGAGAAAAATTACTTTCAGAAATCACATAGCTCATAATGGAGAGTTCTGTTTAAACAGTCAGTAACGTGATGGATCCAACAAAAAGCTCTAGAAAAATCAAACAAGATTTGGCCTGAAGATCTAAAACATTTAGGATTTCTCAGTTTTCATTTGTAATTGTTGAAACAGTTTTCTCTCAGTGCATTCAGAAATTCTGCTTATAAATACGTTAGGTTTTAAGTAATACTTTTCAGTTACTGTGCTTATAAAAACATCACCTCCTCCCTGTCCCCCCAGCGATTTCCAGGGAGCTGCTGCAGCTTGTTTCCTCCAAATTACCATCATCCTCCACCCCCCTCCTGCCACCCATTAGGAGGCTGATACAGATATCAAATATGGGGCATAATGGGCATTAAATGAAGACCTCCCAGCTGTCTCCTGACAGTTTCATTGCATAATGGTGACCTTTGCATGTCTTATTCACCAAATAAAAAAAGGCAAAACTATACAATTCCAAGCTCCAGATTAAAAATAAAGTCCTATGATATATTTCAGGGGCAGGTTGGGGGTCTTAATTTACTTGTATATATAGATGGTCTTATAAGGCTTGCCTTGGTGCTTCCTAGATGTGTAATATTTTATTTCTTAATAGTCATTCTTGCCTTCTTTCTTGCTGAAAAGCGATAGTTCACTTTGAAAGCAGAGATTTATACTGCAGACTCTTCATTTAAACCTTATGTAAAGAAATAAAATCTTTATGTCCACACATATTTGAGCTCCTACCTTCATACATTTATAGCGTGTTACATTTCCCAGCTTTCCCATATTTAATGTTTTACAGCCTGTTCTCCAGATTCAGGTAGTAAAAGGCTCGAAGGCCAGAACACAAGCAGCAGCTCACTATTTAATTAGAAAAGAACCAACACAGATCTCCAAACTGCACAGAGGTGCTAGCAAGACCTCTCACTAGAATAAGAGCAATCTGACCTGTGACTTCTATGAAAATATTTTAATTTAGAGAGTTTTAAAGTGCTTTAAGTGAATCCTTGTTGGACCTCATGTTGTCTTATTAGTATTTAGAAATAGCACTGGAGGGAGAAAAAAAGAACAAGAAAGGGAAAGAACTATATACGAAATAGAAAAAGGTCTGGATAAGGAGGAATAACTATTCCTGCATTTCCAGAAGGCTTCACTCCCACTCCATTCAGCTAGGCATCTCCCAGCCAACACTTGTGACATTTTCTGCTCGTGGCAGCACAGCTGTGTTGGTATTTAGCTTGAATCTGGCAAACCCATGCATTTGGAAGAATCATAAAATCACAGAATATCTGGGGTTGGAAGGGACCCATCAGGATCATGGAGTCCAACTCTTAGTCCTGCACAGGACATCCCCAAGAATCCCACCCTGTACGTGAGAGCACAACACCAAATGCTGCTTGAACTCTGTCAGGCAGGTGCTGTGACCCTGGGGAGCCTGTGCCAGTGCCCAGGCACCCTCTGGGTGAAAAACCTTTTGCTGATATCCAAGCTAACCTTCCCTGGTTCACTTCATGGCATGTCCTTGAGTCCTGTCCCTGGCCATGAGAGCAAAGAGACCAGTGCCTGCCCCTTCACTACCCCTCATGCGGAAGCTGTAACTGCAGTCAGGTCTCCCCTCAGTCTCCTCCAGGCTGAGCAGACCAAGTGCCCTCAGCTGCTCCCCATAGGATCTCTCCTCCAGACCCTCCACCATCCTCAAAGCTCTCCTTTGATGGTCTCTAGTTGCTTCATGTCTTTGTTATATTGTGGTGCCCAAAACCATGCACAAGATTCAAGGTGTGGCCACACCAGTGCAGAATCTGCTCATAAGAGGGAGTTAGAAAAAAGCCCTTGTCAACAATATTTCACAAAGCTTATGGAGTCTGACCACACCCTTTATATCTGTCCCACTTTCAATCTCCATGTGCTTCNCAGACCAAGTGCCCTGAGCTGCTCCCCATAAGATCTCTCCTCCAGACCCTCCACCATCCTCAAAGCTCTCCTTTGATGGTCTCTAGTTGCTTCATGTCTTTGTTATATTGTGGTGCCCAAAACCATGCACAAGATTCAAGGTGTGGCCACACCAGTGCAGAATCTGCTCATAAGAGGGAGTTAGATAAAAGCCCTTGTCAACAATATTTCACAAAGCTTATGGAGTCTGACCACACCCTTTATATCTGTCCCACTTTCAATCTCCATGTGCTTCACTCTTTCCCCCCCCCCCCCCCATTTCACACTACATTTACTAAAACATGAAACAGAGCATAGGAAAATGTCATCAGTTGGGGATCTCAGGACAATTACATGATACATTTCCCTTGCTCCAAAGGAGGACTAAACACCACTCTGCAATCTATTTCAGATGTTTGTCTTATCCAGAAGTGTCCTCTGTCCCAAAACAATCTCCAAGGCTCCACACAGTTACCTGAGGGTAAACCAGGCTGGCACCTCCCCCTTCTTATTGGATCCATGGCAGGAATGTCCTCCAACCTCTCCATACAGCAAATGACTGCCTTGCAGGGTCCCCAATACTCCACAGGGCACACACTGGAAAAAAACTGGGAAAATGGGCACCACAACCTGAGTCTTATCCATGAGTAAATGGCTCATGAAGTGGGAAGGCAAGAGGAGACAGGAAAGTTCTGCCTGGCTTACAGCCAGCAGGCTACCCCTTCAAATACTTTGCTAAAGCTTTCCTTTAGTTGTTCCATATAGACCATGCTTTCCAAATTTCTTATACCTGTTGCTATCTCTCTTATTCTCCCACGCACCTCTTTCCTTTTTTTTTTTTTCCCAAATTATGTCATCAAAACATGGATGCAACACTACCACTGATGACCATGGCAATGACTGCCCTCAAGTTATTTTTCAAATATTTCTGAGGACAAGGTTCCTCCTCTGCCACAATAATGCAATGCTGACTATGGCTCAGCCTCCAACCCATTCTGATCCCCAGATCTTCCTCCTTGCTATGGCTCACTGGGACATTACGCAGGTTTATGTGTCAGGTTTAGGCATTACTTTTACATTACACTTCATTTCTTATGCGGATTCCTCACGTTCCTGCAGAAAGCCAAGCATAAAGCTGGGATGAAACTGCAAATAGTGGAGATTCCAGGTGTGACCAGTAGCAGTGGCTGTCTGCAAGCAGCAGCTCTTCATGGTGCACATCACAGGCTGTCCCAAAGCTGTGAGAAAGGTAGAGAACAGGACACCTCACTCCCTAACCCTTTATCCAAGGCTCCTTTGTACTGAAAACCAGGGAATAGGGAAAAAGGTGTTGCTGCCCTCCAGGAAGTGGGGTGCGCCAGGGGACCCCATTTTAGACATTATCAGCCAGGCTCCCCATTAATGCCAAGGTTGGGAGGTAAAATACCAAAGCCCACCAACATCTTGAAGTGTGACTGAAGCCTTTGTTCAGGTACCTCTTGGCCAGAACACAATTCCCTGCTCTCAGTGCCTAGCATCTGATAGAGAGAATTATACCTTATTTCCAAGCAGTTCTTTTAGGGTAGAGGGATTTATTCTGTATGGACTTGGTCTGACATAAATCCTTGGCTCTGATTGCAATAAAAGCTTTTTATGATGACTTTCCACCAAGCAACCTTCTGTCAGGAGCCTTTCAGAATTACAAGCCTCATTTCCTTCACCCTGCCTCGACAAGAGGGAATGGAGGAGAACACAGTTTCTTTTGCTGCAGGCAAACTGGCTTTGTGTCCTCCATGCATTTTGGCTTTGGGTTTCTTCAAAAAATTCAACAAAGTTAAGTTTTCATGTAAACCCTTATAGGTTTGGAGGCAACAACCTACAGTGGCAGCCTGAGGCAGGTCAGCTGTGGATTTGAGGGGCTGCAGGGAAAATGTTTCCTCTAATTGAAAGCCACACTGACTCCTGTATTGAAAAGCATTGCAGAGGCACAAGAGGCCACTGAATCCAGCAGAGATGCTGCCTAAGCAGGACAGGGGGAGGTGGGTTCTGGCAGGTTTCACTTAAGCCAGGGAGCAAGCTGTGCTCCTTCCTCTGAAGAGGGGAGAACAGCACACGTCCCTGCCTGGCAGGCTGTGCAGTGAAAGCCTTATCTTTGAAAGCACAGATACTCCAGGGAGTTTGATGTGGAAAATCCCTCCATCAACCCAATCCCTGGGAGTTTCCAAGGAGTCCCAAACCTCACTGGTCTGACAGAAATGATTCTTAGCTATAGCTAAGGCTTTTCTAGAAGGATGCAGAGAGGCAGCTGCGTGACTTTGGCAGCAATCAGTGAAGCACCACAAAAGGTTGCCTTTTTTAAAGGAGTTAATTTTTATTAGTACTGTCACTGCTGCTCTGTTCCAAAAGCTCAATTTGCAACAGTGGCTTCATCTCAGCCTAAAAAAAAAAAAAAAAAAAAAAAAGGAAAAAGGAACATGTAAATGTGTATCATGTGATGAACTCACCCATCACATGCAACCTCCCTCCACATGACAAGCTGATGTCTGAGACATCCTGCTATGTATACACAATAAAAACTGTGGGAAACTGGGACTGGGAGAAGTGCTTATTTAGTTTACAAAGTTGGAAACTTTGTCTTTATTCAGCTGAGGTTTTACACAGACTCCAGACACAAACTTACACATATTCTCCTGTATAAATTTCTACAAGCTCCAATTACCACGTAACTACACATGTTGGAATAACCAAAGCAAATTTTTCACTGAGTACAGCTACTGTTTGCTACAGTGATTAAAACTAGGTTCTTACAACCAAAAAATGCCAGATCTCCAAAGCCAGAAAGGAAAATCATCTTCACAAAGTATTTGTTCACAAACTTAGGTAAAAGGAAGATTGGAAAATTGTTGTCACGTATGACAATGGTGCTCAGCTGAGGGATACAGGCAAGCAGCAGTGAAGGTTGCCAGGAAATTATAATTAAAAGTACATTTTGGCCCCAAAAAAGCAGACAAAAATGTATTACTTTCTAGGAGAAAACAAGCTTTCTGTTCTCCTGCACCTTTTACCAGCAAGTATTGGATTTAGCAATAAACATATATATGTTCAGACCCCACACTATCAAGAACATTACCAAAACATTTATAATGTCATTTATAATGTCATATTATAACCACATTCTATATTGTAATATCATATGACTGACCTAAAACTTCCTGCCTATCCCATTATACATTACAGGAACCCACAAAGTTACAATTTAAAGGTAGTGGTCCAAAACCCTCTGTCACTTATTTCTGAATCTGCTTGTAGCAGCTACACTGACAAAGCCTAACACAGCACTGCTCCACTGTTCACAGGGGCAACTCAAGCCTCCCTCACTTAGTTTGTCCCTGAGGTCCCTATAAAAGAGTAGCAATACTGACAAACTTGAAATTCATACACAGAGACCACCAAAATCACTGCCTCGCCCTGAAATCAGTGTTTTTCTTTGATTTTCAAGAAAATCAGGCCTTCCAACCACAACCACTACAGTTATGTGGAAAAACCTTTTAAAATTCCATTACAGAGAATAAAGGATAAGTCCCTTAAAATTTGTTATGAAGTAATCCTTAAGAATAGATTATTTACTGGAATTCTAAATTAATTGCTGTAAAATTCCATAGAATTAGAAAGCGAGCATCTGCTCTCAATAACTTTTTAATTGTCCTATAGAATTGGGGAAGCAGAATATCTTCCCTAGTTCATTTTCATAGGCTGGTACTTAATCCATGTAGGAAGATTATCATATTCTATTAAATGCCACAGCACTTTTTCAGGCAGGACTGTTATTCTCTTCTCTCTCTGATCGTGTCTTACTTGAGGAGGGGAACGTGTTCTGCAGCCAAGCCTCCATTATTTGCTTTGGACAGTCAATTTTGCAGCTGAGCCCATAAGGTTTCTCCATGTAATTCTAAAGCGTGTCTGACTGTTTCACTGGTGGGTGGACAATTACAGATGTCAAAACTTTTCTTCCGGATAATAACAAAACTGCATGGATAGCAAACCTGTTATATGAACCTCCAAATTAAATACCCAACCTCATATATCAATTCTTCATCTGAAACACCCTGCTGGGCAGCACACATGGAAATTACCTTATTTGAAAGAAAGAGCTGTTCAGCAGGGTAAATATTAACACTATCTGGCATGAAAATCTTGCTTTGGCATAAGTTTTAGGTCAGGAAAGAATAAACAATGACAGAAGAAAAGCTCCCAGCTGAATACATTATGTTAGTTAAAGAAAGTAAAAGGTGAAAATTCCTTCCAAGACCTTTTGTTTTTAAGCTATCTTGAGAATTACCTGAACCCGATTCCGTTTCAGCCATTAATTCAAATATTATCTTAAGTATTATTTAAAAAGCAGCAACCTCACACAAAGTATAGTTTTATTTCAGATATGCACCCACCAAACTAAAGACTCCCAATACATTAAAATCCTCATGAGGTCACTTGCCTGCTGTCCTCCCCACTAATCTGAGTCAGCTCTTCCAAAATTTAATCTTTCTATTAGAGCAATAATGGTTCTGTAAACAAAAAGCATTTTATGATTGTTTCTGTATGTATCAAGATGTGTTTGGCACTGCAGTCTGCAAAAGAGTATTTCCTGTTTACAAGCTCATTTTCTGTCCTGAATTTTGAATGCATACTTGAGCAAAACCCTTCCACATGACTCCTCATCTTATTTCAAATGAGAAAATATTTTGATGAGCATTTTTGCTTTAAGTTAACCATAATTATTGTGACAGTCTGACCTCCGCTTTTCTTAAAAAGTAAGAAACAAAAGAAAAACTATTGACAAATTATTAACAAAGTATGGATATTACAACATAATATATGAATCTAAACAACATTATAGATCTGAGAAGTCCTGTTTGGTTCAATGAGGCAACTCCAACATGCAGTTGGCCATGTGTAAATGCAGCCAAAGCCTTTGTTTGTCAGGTTTTTCTCAACAGCTGTTAAGAATCATTCACATAAGTCTGACTTTCTGTTATATTTATAATAATCCATATATTATTTTAGATGAAAAAACTCATGGAATTATGCAGAGACATTAATTTACCTTATTTTCTCATTTTGAGATATCAAACAGTATTTTTATTTCTTTACTTTTTATTTCCAATATCCTCGTGGAAGGATGTGCTTTAGTTATGTTCTCACTACACAACCATATAAGTTCAAAGTTAAAATATGTTACATTCATAAACCCAAGTATTTATGCTGTGAAGGAAAGGAGCCAAAGTAACCAGGACAAAATGAAGGTGAAAAGGAAATACAAGGTAAGGAGAAGGGTTGTGTTGTCCATGTACCACTTAAAACACTGACCTGGAGCTGTTCCTGAGAGGCATGGCAGAACTCAGGCCCCACATCTTCAGTTCAGGCTGCTGGGTTAAGCCTGCCCAAATTCCCATTTTATTTTCCTGAAACAAGTCTAACTCTTCTGTCTTCAACTTAATTACTTCCGACTTACAGCAGAATAAAAGATTTATCACCAGGTTTAGAACACCTTCCCAACCAGCCACAAGGCAATCACATAACCCTTGGTCCCTGGTAACCCTTTTCAACATCATGCTAGAATCCAAACCTGCTGCATGCATTATTCAGGTCCAAAGGCAGCATATTCAGAGAAATGTTGTATTTATTTATTTGGATATTATATCACCCAAAATAGCTACCAGGTACAGAGCCTGTTATTTTGCCAGTTACAAATTTCCAGTTTTAGAAACCTGTTTCATAAAACTATTTAAAATTACAGTGGCATTTGCCAAATGGTGGTAACCTCTCATTAATATTCGTATTCTAAAGAAGAGAAAAGCCTCAGACGTGTTGCAANATTTAAAGGCTCGACTGAGCCCTTTTCTGCAAGAAAGAGGTTTTGGACATACTTTCAACAGTGTTTCTTATCATGGTTCTTTACTCAGAAAAGCAAACAATTTTTGTCTGTGCAAAATAAGAAACCTGCTGGGGTGAGGCTCCTAAGGAACAGTAAAGCCAATCACAGCATGGTAGGGCAGGAACACTTGGATCTGTGAGGACCTGGTTGACTTCTCTTGTTTCTTCACTTCTATGAACCTAAGGTTTGCTGTCCCCCTGATTATAAAATCATCACCAGACAGATGCTGACAGTAGGTTTGAACTTGCTCCACAGGATCCATAACTCCACTAAGAAATCCATACAGATCCGAAAACTGAGAACTGATGAAAAACCATGTAGCAGCATAGCTCCAGGCAGGACAAGTTGCTCAATACTTATGGAGTATAATCCCAAATAATTTAAATTAATTATTCAACAGTGATGGATCTCCATTAGGTCATCCACATCTCATCCCTATGTACACTTTCCATGGGGTGTGCTGGGAATAATCTGCTGTGGGAAGCACAGTTTAAATACCATATGGAGGAAAGCAGAGCCACAGCCTGGGAATGGTAGGCAGAGCAAGCCAAATTAATGTCTTTTAAAATGCACACATGTTTGGCAATCAGATTGTGCATTAACATTTTCAGGTGCAATTTCTTTTGCTTTGCAAATACCTTGGTAACTAGAGTAAAACCTCATGAGCATCTCAGCTCAGGAAGAAGAACTGTGGGAACCCATCTTCCTGTCTGAGCTGATCCTCTGGTAGCATGCTCAGAGGCACAGAGGACACAGCAAAAAGGGAAACCTTTGCCTGTTGCTCTCCATCACTTTAATTGCACCAACATAAATTGAGGATCTTCACCATTTCTCTGCTATTCTTTGAACAGCTACACATCATCAACATCTGACAACAGCCACAGTCTACAAAGTCAAGCAGGTCAAAGCCTAGCTTACATGAAATCAATCAGGATTTAGAAAATAGAAGTGAAACTGTCACCCCTCAAAGGGTTGATCTAACAGATATACTTGATTTGTCAATATATCAAGCCCTGTATCTAGTCAAGAGGATAAAGCTTCTTGCAAAACATAGCTGTAACAACTGCTTTGCTTTCGGCTGTTAAGCTTTCACGCAGGAATGTAATTGTCAGAGCACTTACCACGTGGGAGACCCAAGTCGTTTTCTTTTACATCTGCCACCGCCCATGAGAATGATCTAACTACCGGAGTGCAGAAAGAGCATCCTTCAGCCTTTCATTTGAATCACTGCTGTGTTTTCCTGTAAAATGTAAGTCTCACTGATACAGAAAAAAAATTTTTAAAAAAGCATGCAAAAGACCACGTTTCTAAAGTGCAGTAGTTATGTCACTAAGAAAAGGGCAGTCTTGGTTCTAGTTCCAAAACTATGCCTGCAATCCCCATCATTGCATAAAACATATGGACACTACCTCATACCTTCCATCCCTTTTCCTTTAAAAGGAAACAAACTTCTCTGCTCAGTTCTTTAAAAGAAAAGGTATTTTCAGGAATACTCAGTGGATATGAACCCACACAAGTAACCTTCCTCCTGAGCAACATGCCTGAATCTCAGAAGGTGAGTAGAACTGGACAAGACATTCTGTATTTTTGTCTTCTGTGCCTTTTATTAACTATCTCAAAGCATCTCCTCACTCAACATATCCCCCTCCTGAGACACCTTCACTGCATACCCCCCCAGGGACACCAAGGCACTCAACATTTGGATTCTGGATACCTATTTGCAACCAGATGCCCAAAGCTTCACCTCTATAGCAGAGCTCTGCTACAATTTGCACCCTCCAGAAAATAAAACCAGCATGCACATTTTTAACAGCCAGCCTCTGGAAGCAAGCTCCCTTCTAGATTTTCATCTTCCATCTTTCTCTCCTGTCTCTTGTTGCCTACAGTTCCCCTCCTCTTCCAGTCAGTCCTCCCAGTATTTTATCAGATGGGCAGGCAGCAGTTTTTCATCACTGTAGCTGTGCTGATGAGCCAGGATGTACTGATGTTATGACTGCTTCCATGATAAGAAGCCAGAATTTCCTGCCTTCTCTTGGTGAAGAATTCATTGGGAATCCACATCCTCACCAGATACTATTTTTTTTCACCATGCATCCAGCAATTTAAAACTTCTAAACCATGAATTCTTGCCAAATGTAACTGAATTTACCTGCAGATGCTCAAGTCTTTGGACAATAACACAAAAACATACATATGGACAATGATTTTGACTCCCAGAGAATCAGGCTTCTTATTTAATGAGGAGACCAAGCTGGGGTACAGAAAGAGAGAAATATGAATTAAGCAAACAGCTGGACATTTCTAAAGATGAGATTCACCCTGCATTTATATTGCCTCCCTTTTGAGCACACACTTCAAGAAACCACCAGTTCAACAGCCAGGTCTCTACAGACAGAGGCTGCCTGTGTGAGCAAACAGGGCAGAAAACAAATCCTGAAGAAGTAGCCAGAGAAACTGGGAAGGCATCATGTGTTAATGTTGGCCCAGCTTATGAAGGACAAGCTGAGGGAGTGTAGCTCTGTCCACAAGTGGAGCCCTTTGGCTCTCCCACACAAGCAGCTCTGAGCCTGCAGTGCTGTGAGGATGGACAGTGTTCCCAGTTCCAGGAACTCCCTGTTCCCAGATCCTGAACTGATGTGCTCACAGTGAAATGTGCATTCAAAATATCCCTCTTAGACAATGATCTAATGGTTTTTTTCCATAATACAGGGACTGCTAAATCCTCTTTTCTTTTCCAATCCTTCTGTGAAAAACTGAGATTCAACAACTTGGAGACAACATTGACAGGGTCCCATAAACAACATTTTCTGTTGCCCATAGGGGTTAAACCAGTGCTCAGTGACTTCAGTTATGAACTAGAATACAGGAGTAGTAACAGGAGTTAGTCAGAGATCCTTAGCCCTGGACTTGAACCTTTTTCTCCCCACATTTTACAGGCTGCACATTTGGCAAAATATAGATACAGAAACACACATGCACACAAAAATTTCCATAAATATCAATGCACATATATAGACATCTATTAATACATTTAAACAATAGGCATACTTGTATCTACCCATTTTCATAGACATAATGCTGAGTATAAATATCTAATTACATCTGAGTAATTCTTTAAGTTTGTTTAGACATCTGCTCATATGCACATACGCAATACAGATAAAATACATTCAATACTGCCCAGGGAGCAGTTCCTGACATACATCCTGAAATATTTTGGCAAAGGTGCTCTTAAGGATAGAACTGGAAGAGTGATCTGCTAGAAAAGTGCCCACAAGTGCTGGCCAGGTCTCGTGTTTCCCTGTGCCAGCCTGTATCACACAGATGTACCCAGACACACACAAAAACTCCCACAAAAGCCAATATGAGCTTTGAGACAGCAGCAGACCTCTATAAGCATTTCAGCAAGAACTTCAGAGCAGGTTTTTTGGTCATTTTCATGAGTGACAGAATAACTAGCTAACATGAAGAATTCCATTCCAACTCTTACTGGATTCTTATAAACAAAAATTTTCACAGACTAAAAAGTGGAATGTAGAGGTCAGGTAATCACCTTCTCCAGCTCTCAGTCACATATTCAGAAATGAAAAGAACTGAAAAGAATACATCTTATTTCTAGACTCTCCTGCTTTGTTCAACAGTATCCATTTTTTAAAGCTGACCTTTTCTTTATGCTTCTATTTCCAGATAGGCTGGAAATAGGCTTCCAGATACTATTTCCAATATACTTCATATTTTGTACAGATGACTTCAGGAGCATATTGCTTTTCTGGAGGTTTCTATCTCTGAACACTATCTAGGCTGGTACCAGCTTAGCATAGGAAATACTTCCCTTTACTTTGATCACACACAGTTTTTTACCCTGTAGCACACTTGCTACAAGGACACTGAAAGTAATTCCCCTCCCTTCAGGTAAAAGTCTGGCTTAAAAATTTGGGTCCACTGCTGCAAGGTCTTTTCTCCTCTCCTCACACACCGTGGACTCCAACTGTCATACTCATAGCAGTGTTGGTATTGAAAGCCTTAACATTAATGTCAGTGATAGCATTAACCATTAATGTTAAGATTAATACCTCTGGCTTCAATTCTTACTGAGCCCACCGTGCTGCTCTTTCATGGGCAAGATTTTTAATTCTCAAATATATACTGTTCTACTGACTATTAGCCTAAAAGGCAATACTTTTCCAAATGTCCTCTTATTTAATTATTATTGACTGATAACAGCAGAGAACCTTTCCTACAACTACTTTCCCACAAAATGCAGCCCAGGCACTTCATCAATAAACTCCTCAGTCACTGGTGGGGATTTCTGTAAGACAGAAAAAAACCTCCTGTTTCCTCAAAGTCTGTGTTTACCAACTTTTGAAATATGCCTTTACTGCTCCTTTTCTGTGCCTACAACAAAGCAATGAGCTAAATAGCAAAGGTCCTCAGGAAATTAGGCAGTTAAAAAGTATGGCAGTGTGATCAGGCATGTGCAACATACAAAAAGAAATAAATGGTGCTATATTTCTCTTTAAAAAAGAGCAGATAGAGGACATAGGACCTCACAACCATTTTGAAATAAACCTGATGATAGCTGAGTCTATGGAGTTTTATTTCCTGACAAGCAGAGCACTTTTATTCAAGACTTCTAGTGAGAAATTTGTAAAGCTGGGGGAAAAGCAGCTGGGCATTTCAGAAAGGGAAGGAGAAGGCTCATAAATTAACCAGTTGGCACAATCCTAACTATAGTATCACGAACAGTGCTGTTATAATATTATTGCTGTAGGTTAATGTGATCCTTTATACAGCCTTTTTTTTCCCTCCACAGTAGCCCATTTTCAAGAAGTAAAATGGTTTCATTAGAATTGCAAATCCCAACACATACATAGTTTGATTCTCTTGGAGCAGGATGAGTGACAGTGGTATATTAGAGTTAACAAACCTTACCCACTTTTAAATACATTTCTGGTATTGAAAGCTAACAGAGCTGAAATCTGAATGGGTAAAGGCTCTGCTCTGGCATTCATTCCTTTATTGGAGCCTTGAAAGGACCGTATGGAGGGAACCTGATAGAAATCTCGTGTTGCTGCTAAATAGAAATCAGTCCAAGGTAGAAAAATAAAAGGTTAGGTCTGTCGTCTTTTATAACATTTCATTCCTGGGGGCCACTGCTTTCAAAACTGAAACTAGGGGCTGTGCAGCCTCTTTGATTCAACGAGTCCCTCAGCTTAATGGACTACAGGCCTTGCAAAATTGCTGAATCCAGCCTTTTGAAAGATTCTGTCCTTCCTGTACAGAAACCCATTAGCACGTGTGGCAGCAACGGAAGATTAAAAAAAAAAAAAAANGGAAAATGTGGAGTGGGAAGTAGATAATAATCTCCTTCCAACAGTCCTGCACACTTGGAAGTTGTTTTTAGGTCCGGTACGGAAGCTTAACTTGCACATTGCCATTAGCAACAACCAAAGGCATACACTATAGACATGCAGGCACAGAGCAGCCAAACAACACAAAACTGACAGAGCCATGTCAGACTGAATTAATTTGCTAATCTTAACTTAGTTTTAAAGAAAATTCTGGACCCCAAAGAGATATACAGGCATATTTTATAGAGGGAGAAATCAAGTTTTTAATAGGAGCCTGTCAAAGCTGTGCTCGGGTGTTCTGTGTCAAAAATACCTGTCCAAGCAGGAATTAAAGGCAAAATTGTTGAGTATCACCCTCAGGGTGCTCCGAAAACTTAAGGAAAAAATTAGCAGCAAGACAATTGTACAAATAATACAAATATTCTTCTTGTAACCAAGCTATCCATCTGTTTGAAACATCAAGAAGCAGAGCTCTCCACACCACGGGCACAGACTCTAACGCAATGTGTCCCAACAAAGACGTTTCATGTTTTCATAGTTAATCTTCCATTCAGCCATTGTCCTTTGATGTGCTCTGAAAGCAGAAGAAATTTACTCATCCGCCCTTCAGGCTGCAGCAGCTGTGACACTGCAGAGAGCAACACAAAGGGACTGCTCTGTGGCCAGGGGATGGCAAAGACCTGCCTCCATTTGAGGCTGATAACTCATTCTGCCATTTAGAGCTCCAGTGTTCCACAGACAACAGATTTACACTCAAAAATGGAAGTTATTCAAGTGAGAGACCTATCAAAAGAATGAGTTGCATACAGGAGCACAAATTAATTTAAATATACCTCAACATCAACTCACTCAAAGAGTGTCTGATCCCGTGATATTCTGACACTCATTTCAATAGGTTTCAAAGTATTGATCATAAACAAACAAATCTTTTCTGCTCTTTCCTATTTCTGGTAAGAGGAAAACCTGGAAAATTCATTGAATTTAACCCTTCACCATCTACATGATCTTAAATGCTGGCTGCAAACGTAGAAAATAACACTTTTAATGATATGGTCCCCCGCCAAAGTAATCCAGAAGACATCCCTAATAACATAGATATCTTATTATTTGGGCCATCCTGCGTTTTTTCTACCAGTTACTGTAATCATTAACTTGAGGACCAAGAAAGCATCAATTTTAGATGCTTCAGGAATAAATTTCCAACATAAGGTGAAGACATACACTCATGCCTGGGTGGACATTCATGCTTTCTTTACTAGGGACTTTCTGAAATAGAGCAGCAGCTGTGATTCCTTCATCAACCTTAGAACCAGATAGAAAGCCAAGAAAAACGTGCCTAGGTTGCTACTGCAAATGCTGCATGGACAATAGATTTTTCACACACCGCTTCTTTCAAGCATTGTCTTCATTTTTATATTCCAGGAGTCTGCAAGAGATGAATGACAGATGTAGCAAGTAGTTTTAGCTGCCAAAACAAACGCTGGTCACTTCATTCACTGTCTAAAGCCTTTGACTAAACAGATTCAGGATGTGAAGGAAGCAAGGAGAAATTCCATGCTACATAATGTATTGTGGGTTTTGCAGTATCTGAAAAAAAAAAAACAACCCAACAAAAAAACCCCACCAGTCTGAATGTGAAAATCACTTTTAAAAAACTGATCTGTCAGTTTAAAAAAAATCTGTCTCTTTGGCAGCACAGATTGTAGAAGTTAGAGACAGAAAAGACTTTACAAGAAATCCACGTTTGTTTACCAAGATAATTTCTTCCAACACAGTTACCTCTAATATACCTTTGTTTCAAATCTATGTTTATGAAAAAAATTGGATGATTCTCATAGAAAGATTTGTAGCAAATATATTGAATGTCACTTTTCCTCACAGACTCCATGACCTTTCCCAGTTTCAGTATTCATCTTTTTTTATAAATATCCCAAACAAAAATGCTTTCATTTTACTAGTTACTATTTAAGATTGCACACAAATGGACACAGTTAAGCAAACAAGCATTATGGGACCACCTGTACAAAGCTAGTATTTTTTAAGTTATACATTTTTTAAAAAAAAATTAATATTAATTTTGCATCTGAGATAATTGTGCATGGGTTTGGAATTTGATGATCAAATTAAAGAACTAGGTCAAATAGTGAAAGACAATAGAAAAATAATTTATTTTCCTATATTCATTTATTTGCCTACTAGGGACATGTTTAAAGGAGAAAATACTGCCTTCCAACTGATCTGGGTACTTTTCACTTGTAGTGCTCTTTGCCTCCAAAACAGGCAGAAGTTCTTTGTCAGGTAACATGAAAAAAGGAGTTATTTTTCACAGTTTATCAGCCAAGGTTTCATACAATCTTATGATAATTCAGGCTGTCCCTTTAGGAATGAAAAATACCAATAGTGGTAGGGTAGTAATAGAACCAGCCAGTATAATGGAAGAATTGTCAGTGGGATTTCCAAACAGGAAAGGTTTCTAAATAACAAGCAAAATAACCAGCTCATTACCCACATTTTTCTTATTACCTGCCAACAAAATGGCAATGAAATCTGAAAAGCTCAGGTTTTTGAAGGCATGTTGTAAACATTGCTTCCATCACTCAAGCCAGAGTCCTGGAAGCTTTTTTTCTATGATGTTTTGCAAAATAAAAAAAATATTGAGGGAAATCAGAGATTGTTAATGAGACTGCTTCAAAGTATTGAGCAGCAGGGCTCTCATTTTGGCTCCTCTCTAATTCCTAGGCTGACAAGTGAATCTGGTGAATTAATGTTGGAGATTTGAACAATAAACACTCTGGGCCTTTTCTATTGCTTCAGTGATGCAAAGCCTAATTAGATGGTTAACTGGGCATATGGCTACTTTGCATCATTGTAGAAGCAGAAAGCATCTGATGTGCACACTGCTTCTAGAAATGTAAAAGCACTGTAATTGTTGGAACTTAATCTTCCAAGATGCCAATAACAAATGGTTGGAGTTGTAGAAACATGGAGCACATGGCAGGTTTTTCTTTATTGCTTGTAAATATCAGCAACATAAGCAGAAAACTGAATATATACAGTGATTATTTTTTTATTGCAGACTCATAAATAAGTCAGACTCAAGCAATAGAAATACACTGAGTGAAAACCAACTATTTTAGATCAGTACTTGGCTTAGTTAACAATGAAGCTTACTATCACCTTTTGAAAGCAAATTCCAACTTTAAAAATTGGTGACAACCACTGTAAATAATGCTGCAATCTCATTGAATGTGAAAACAAATGAACAAAGACTGAAAGTTTGAGAACAACATTTTTGGGGTTGACCAATCTGTCAGTTGAAAAACACCCTTTGTTTTCCAATACCGAAATTTCCATAAACTAATCACCAAGAGAGTAACAAACCACAGTGGTTCTTTCAGAACATACAGCTGATCCTTTTGATCACTTGGAGCTGTAATCTAAAAAAATCACAATCTCCTCTAATGCCTTCGTTATTTAAATATATTCATCAAAGAGGTTTTACAAAAGTTACTTGGTTTACTGGCAATTTAAAATCAAATCTTAGTGAACATTAAATGCACAGAATTTCAGCTCTTTTTAAATCATGAATTTGTATGCTTTGCTTCTGCTTCTTTTCTCTGAAGAATAATTATATTCAGAATTTTATCTCCCATTCTGATTCCCTTGACTACAAAATTGAAATCCACATTTCTTGCTAATTTGTGCAGCTTCTTTTTAATCAGCCTTATCAGTGAAAGTTTCAGCACTCATGTTTGTTTGCTAAGAAAGTCAGAGGAATCAAAACCAAAGGAGAATATGAGGAAGGATCCTGGAATTTGAATGCCTTTGTATCAGGACTTCTCCTCTCACAAGGAGTATTTTTAACAATTTGGAAATCACACCTCTATCCAGAGAGCTGGAAAGACACATTAACACATCTAGCTGTTGGTTCATGAGGAAGGGCCTCATGGATTCCATATTGTTAACAGGGACTCTGAAATTCCATCCAACTTATCACCCTTTCTTATTAACTTTTACTGTTTCAATAAGGAAAATCAGGATGGTGTGATTTAGTGATTTAGCTGCCTGTATGAGTGCTTCCAGTGGCATTTTCTATATGCATCAGAATGTAAGGAGAATTACACAGGCTTCCCACAGTGCTTGTTTCTGCCAGCTCAGCATGATTACACAACTTGAACTATCCGTGATCTCATTAGACCAGGAAGGGGCTGGCTGTGAAGTCCCATGCAGTATTCCAGTGTCATAGCTGAGTATTTTGTGCAATTTGATCTATTCCGCTTACCTTGGCACAAAATCACTTTTCAGAACTGGTGCATATTCCAAAGCAGAGCAAAACAGTCAAAAACACACACTGCCCCAAGTTTTTTCATCCCAAATGGATTTTGGTTATCTCAGTACACATTTTTCCTAAATCTGAGTTATTTTTATAAGGCATGTAATACTTTTTTCTCCCATCAATAATACCATTTAAAAGCTAAAATAACCTGCATTGTCTTCCTTCACCAAGCTTTATAAAACTTGGGACATCCTTCAAGTACTGCTGTAAAAAATATATCCAACCCAACTGTTTGGGTTCCTTGGTCCTTATATTATTAATCAGATTACTGAGTCTCTCAACTTCCCTTAACATCCTGTACTAATGAGCCCACTGCAAAAAATAAACCAGATAATTACCACAGCCACCAACTTTCTACATTCTGTAGCTGTCATTCTTACAGTATTGCAGACATTGCAGAAGTATTTGTGATCTCAGGAGGGCTGTGCTAACCATTCTAAGGCCAAAAAAAACGCGTTCAAAAGTAACATAAAGGAGATTTCAAACTATTTTTTTAAATGTTTGAAATTAAATCAGTCAATATCAAGAGACAGCCAATAGTGGTAGGCAAAATAATGGCAATGGGCTTTCTCTGGTTTATCAGTTAATTCCAGGGAATTCACCTCTCCAACACAAGGCTATGAGCAAGTCACACAGCCCAATAGAAGGAGATTCCTGGAATTAAGATCTGGTGCTAAAATCTCACATATCAAAAAGAAGTCTATAAGATCTTCTGGGCAAGGATCACCGACAAGGCATCTTACAAATTTCAGTATTCTTTCTGTACCTATTTGCTTTCTGTGACATTAGAACAAGACATTAAAACAATTGTAACAACAGCATCCCTCTGCAGGCACCACAGAGTTTGCAACTCCTTTCAGTGTCGCTGCTCAATGTAACCACTAATGTAAAAACATTCTTTTCTCTTTCAAAATTACACAATGAATAATTGCCCTTGGCCAGCTCTTGTCTTCATTACAAAGTGTTTGCTGCCACTTCCTCTCAGTGGAAGTGATCCATGAGAGATGAAGGCTGCAATTCACATTTTTAAAATAACATCTCTCCTCTTTAATGTGAAGTGATCCTCAATCATTTCACGCAGATGAAAGAGGGAGTTGAAACCTATCCCATCTTTTTATTCACTCTTCTATAATTAACATTTACCTATCCCCAGCTGACGTGTCTTACATGTAAAATTCAGAACAGTCTGACAGGAATGAACAAGCTTACCTTATAAGAGACCTGTATATAAGAGAAATGGTGCTAGCTTCCTCCCTGGAAAAGCAGAATCTGCAACATGGAATAAGGAAAATTTTATTCCAGTGGAAATTAAATGAAATAAATCCTATGTGGGAAAAGAGAGGATTTGTTACTAAATTTAAAGAGTGCAGAATGAACAGCAGAAGGCCACCCTGCACTGAAAGATAATAAAAACTTCAAGAACATAGGTGTTTCGTTAGAAACACCTAATTCTAAATATCTTAGAAAGAAAAGTGCCATCCTGAAGCAGGATTTGGATTCAGGAAAAGGCCATTCTAAGCATCAGCACAGTGAGGCACCCAGACAGAGAAGCACAAGTTCATCCCTGCAGCAGAAAAGAGCAGGAAAAGGTTAAGATGAGAACAAAACCAGGAGCCACAGAAGCAATTCTCCAAGGAGCAACGGAGCCAAACATTCACAGGAGCCATAAGAAGTAATTCCCCCTGTCACAGAAAGCACAACCTGTTCTGTCACTTGTCAGCTCTCACTCCCAGCACAGAGAGGCACTGGCCACCCACCCAGGACCTGTCCATTTCCACTTCAGCCCTGCCACCACCAGTGGCCCAGCTGTGACAAGTGACTACTGCCTGACATTAGGGGTGACAGGCAGGCCAGGGATTCACTCAGGCTGGGCAAGCAAGCACAGAGCCAGCCACAACACTCTTTGGGGTTGTGGGCAACTTCACAAATATGAGCTGAACCAAGATAATGGCCTCAGAGCTGAAAACCTATGAATTAAAAGCCCAAACTCTTCCATTTCCACATTTCCAAAATGAAATATTAATTTATACTCAATACTTACTTCAAAAATATGGCCAAGAACATATTTTATGTAAGAAACTTTCCAAGCCGAAACAACCATCTTAAAACAACTATTTATTTCATTTCAAACCATGTATCTTTTTTCTTTCACAGGGGGAAAAAAAGGTCTAAAATTATTTTGCCTGGTTTTTTTTCATCTAGTCATAAAATTGGGGAAAGCAAAAAAAAAAAGTATTTACATTGCTGAAAATCTCCTAATAAAAGGCATACACTGTCTCCTTTCAGACATGCATTAGCCCTTTGAATTTCCAACTGGATCATTAGGTCCTGGAAATACTGTAATAATGGACTCAATGTGTTTAAATACTGAAGCAATGGAAGAGTAAAACTGGAAGTGGGCAATGCACACTGCAGTGGGATCCGGATTTCCTCCCATATCCATTGAGGTTCCGCCTCACTTTTCTCCACTGCATCTCATCCGAGACCTGCACAGAACTAACTTTTGACAGATGGTGGCAGAAGGCAAAATTTCTATGTTTAGGACACTGGAAAAATTATCAAAAATATGTTCCCGTATTTTAAAACTTCTAATTGAAGGGTATTACTGTGTGCCAAAAATGATAATACAAACCTTTAAAAACCAAGGCATGAAAAAATGCTTTCTGTTTGCCAATGCTATCTCAATTTATCCCTTATTTAACGTTACACCACATGAAAAACAAAAACTCTTTGAAGCCATGAATGAACCTTAGAGGTTCAAATATATCTAATATATGTACATTCACACAAAATCACCTATATCTGTACTCAGAAAACATTCTTCATATTTTCCCATTTTTAACAAATTTGATTTTTCCTAGATTTACGCATGCAGCACTATTATGCTCCCCTCAGATTCTTAAGTGGACTGAGCTACCCAGAAACCTCCTAGAAAAATATTTGCAAGGATTGAGAAATAACCTCAGGAAGTTGGACTGACACTCTTGGAATGCAAAGATCAAGGGTTTCTTTGCACTATTTTTATTATAAACAAAGAACCCACTACAACTGCAGTGGCATCACTGGGGGAGGTAGAGGGAGGAGATGAGGAACAGTAGGAAAGATGGAAAAAAATACAGATAATTATTTGAAGGCCCTGGGTGTATTCCTCCTGTACTCCTCACATCATTATGGCAATGAATATACTCCAGGCCTTTTCACCAAGAACTTCATTTCTGTCTGAATTAAGTCATAACATGACAAATTTTGGAGGCTGTTTAAAACATCTTTATGTGAAGTCAGATGTGAATCACTAAACATTTCCCTGTTAAAAAAAAAAAAATTATGACAATCAAATACCAAAATACAAAGAAAAACAACAGTAAAAGGAAGAAATAAAATGAGCTCAGTTTTCTGACCACGTAAATCATCAGGAATTGTTTCATCTTCAGCATTAAATGCCCCAGCCATTGCTAGCATGTAGAGATGAGACATTTCCACCTCCACATGACAGCTCATACAAACTCTTTCTTGTTTATACCCCTATGAGGAGTTCACAGCAGTCACTGGGATTATTTCACTCGATTTGATTCCTCCCCTGCTCTCTGTGGTTCATTTACCAAGCCCTGTACATGGCTGTTCATGTCCCTTGGGAAGATCCAAAATTAGCATTTGTGCTGACAAAAGCTGCAGCCAGATAAAGCTCCATGGAGCCCTGGCCACCACAATGTGGATTCTTTGACCACTGCTCTCACCCAGGTCACCTCCTAAGGCACAGGGCTCAACAATTTTCCATGCTGCTGCCATGTCACTGCTTTTCCCACCTCTCCAGATCTACCAAAGACAAAATGGGCTCCCAGTGACAGCTAAGGTAATAACAGGGACAGTTGTAATGTTGGTGTCTGTGGTTGTGGAATCACATCCTTCTGTTGCCAATAAAAGTGAGAGTGCCTGAAGGACATCTGGTTAAAACAAAGATATATTCCCAGAAATTATTCAAAACTCTTCTTTTTTCATGGACATGAACATGCAGAAGTCATGTGTGACTGGTGGTGATGAGTCACTGCTTTTGCTGCTATTGCTCAATCAACAGGTAAAGAGGACCCCATTGTACTTCACAAGAAATTTATAAAAGCAGTTTCTTCCACAATATAATTATTAAAAAAAAAAAAAAAAAAAGCTCTGGTCCATTTAACGTTCTCCGCTAGCTGAAAAATCAAATTTTAATGTTAGCTTCTGTAAATGACTTTTGGTGAATTATTGCCAGCCTACTGTCCAATCACACAATTACTTGGACAGGGTAAAATGTAGCTGATACATGAATGAGCTACACATTTCTGCTCCAAAACCTGACATAGCAAAAAACACCTAAAAAGAAAAAGAAGAACAAAAAGAAAACTTTTTCATATTTCCTGAAAAAATGCTTTAGTCCTTTGTGGAGAACACCATCAACACTGCTGAAGAATGACAGCAGAATTAATTTTGGCACATGCCCATGCAAAACTATGCAAATATTAGGGAGAGTGAGGAAAAGGATACCCTGATAACAATTTGGACAAAAAAAGACAAAAAGAGAACCCACACACAGCAAGGTTATCTTGCATCCCTTTCTGGCTGAGGGCCATACCTTGATTGGACAGTGATATAAGAAACTATAACAGTTAGTTGGTAAGAATTTACTCTGATGATAAGCTAAAGCAGATATGCTGTAGCATAACCAAATCAAAACACTTTAGCAGTGCCTGAAAATTTACAAATATTTTACTAGCTGCAAAACCTGTCACTTATTGTACCCAAAACACAATGGACATGTTGAGGGAGGTGGTATTTATTCCAATGTAACTTTTTTATTAGAGTTACAGAACAGACTAACTTTTCCAGTTAAATATTATGAGAATGAAAATGTTATAACACAGATTTTTTTTTTTTTAAAGTATTCTCCACGTCATAGTAACACTGCATTCTTTACCTTTAATACTACAACTTGTAGCTGTTCTAACTGAGATACAAATCTCCTGAGTGAGTGTTAAAACACTGCAGTATTACTGTCTTAACTTCATCTGTAAAATATGAAACAAACTGGAATGGTAACACTGAACACTAAGCAACCTTCCAGAACATTCCAGCCTTTAACCTCCATGCCAATCAGTGCTCTGCATTCATAACACACACTGAAATAGATAAAACGTGCCATACTTGTGAAAAAAATTGAGGATCTGCAACTACAATCAATAAAACATTCTTTCACATTTTTTGGATGTGATCAAAGAACAGAGGCTTCTAGAACATCATCCAACAATAAATGATAGAAATAGATATGTGAATTTGGTGTGATTCATTTGCACATGTGACCTGGGAATGAAATCAAATAAGTATTCTGGAAGGAAATCAAAGACAGAGTCAGTCTGAAAAAATTTAAAATAAGAGCTGGAAACAATAAATGATACTTAATCTAGAGTAAGGCAAGTAAATGCAGTAGTAGAGAACCCAGAAGCATTTTCTCAAAGGCAGATGTGCAGATAGAGGCAGTAATATTTAAAATGGACTGTAGCTAAGGCAATTGACATCTCTATACATAATCAGATGTTATATACGAGCAGCCATGGCCAAGTCCCAGATGGTCATTTGTGATATCTGTGACTGTCGACCTGAAAAATCACTGAACAAGGAAGTTGTAGGAGTTGTTGGGGTTTTTTTTGCTAAGCCCTAAGTAGCTGGATGCTTTAGCAGTGAAAAATCAACATGGTTACAGAGAATTAAACTAAAAAATTGACTCCATCAGGAGGCTGCTGTACAAAGACCAACCCACAAATGCAAACAGATCAGTAGGGAGATACACTGCAATATTCTGTTCACCCTTTTACTTCTCCTAGAAAACAGTGGAATGGATGCTCCCATCTCAACCAAGTTCAACAACGAAGGAAAAGCTGTTCTTGCATAATTTCAGAAACTATAGAACACCTCTCAATCAAGAATCCAAAAGCAATTTTGGGGAATACAGTGTCTAGGTCTCAGGGGAATTCTCCCAGCTGGAGCCTAGGAAGGAAACTAGAGAGAAGCCTGAAGTAGACTGTGGGATTAAACACTGTTACACATTGTTTCTCCCGTTAATATTTCATTGTCTTTGTCAGCAGAATTTAGTGCAGAACTCCTTTTTTTGCTCCTCCCTTTTCTCCAGTCTTCAATATTTTGATCTACTGCAGACATTTCTTACAACCATGTACATAATAAGATTGCTTCATTTTATATTTGACACTTTCTTCCATCCTTAGAGTTCACTGTATCTTCTTAAAGGAAGAACAGTAACCTACTGTAAATTATGGCAATGCTGAACCTAGTATGGGCCTTGCCTGGGAACTGCAGCTTCATAAATTCAGGTTGCAACAGTGTTAATTCTCTTGAAAATAGGTCTCTTCTGGCTGAACAACAATGAGCACTGAATTCTAAGACTTGCTCTCTGACCAAATCTCTTTGTTTCTCCTGAAGAGAAAATTAGCTTTGTATTTTGTTTTAAAGCAGGAAGGTAATTATATATGATTAAAGAAATTAAATAAAGCAAGGGGGATAGAAAACTTTGGACATGCAGGGGAAAAAATGAAAGGATGATGAAAATTAATGAAAATAAAAATGGAGGGGGGTGTGTCAAAAAGAACACAAGTTATTCTACTGGTTTCATTTCTGCAGAGGAACAGTCTGGGTTATGCAGTTAAAATACATATATTTAGAAGATTTCATGGGGCTGCAACCTGATGTTAAACTTCACCTGTCCTGTAAGTGCCAGCATCTGCCTCACTGTGCTCTGTTTTGCAGATCATATTTTTATGAACTGCTGCTGGGTAGTCTCCAGTGGGTGTATTCCATTACAATCAGGTTTTTGATCCTCTCTTTCCCATTCAGTGTCGCTGTCAGAACAGAAAGTTCACTCCTCTCAGATGAGATGTCTCCAGGAGACTTGGAAAAACCTCCAGAGGTTCAGTCAAGGCCTTGCAACTCTTCAAAGGGTAGAGGAAAGATTTTAGCTCTTTGCAGAAAGCATGTTATCACAGTTAGGATATGGCACTAGAAGGTCCAAATTTTATTTTTACTTCTAAAAGTGATTTGTAATAACTCCCCAGGAAATGTGAGGGTCACTTCTAAAAAATATTTTCTCTCATATCATCTATATATAGATGCACGAAGCCAGACTTTTTGAAGCAAACGGAACACATTTGAATGCTGAAATAAAGGTCAGATTTCCAGAAATGATCTGCAGCTGGAAGCTCTCAGCACCCTCAACACACTAAGCTGTTGGAAAACCAGCAATATATAGATAGACACCTAAACAAGAGCTGAGTTGTTCTGAAAATGTGGTCCCAATTGCGAATTCTAACATCTCCTAAATGTTCACTCAGTGGGTTCTGAAAAGCTGACTACCTACAGCTCCCACTGACTGGGAATCCCTGTCTTTAAAAACCAGAGCCACAGCTGCCTGAGAAGAGACTGCTCTGGTTCCATACATGAAAAGACATTCTTGCTTTTTTTTTATTTTGAAAATATTCATCTTCGCTCCAGCCGCATATAATTTAATTTGTTAACGTTTTTCAAGGACCCAATACTGAAAGTTAGAAATTACAAGGATATAGAAAAACTTATTAATGACACCCTCCAAAAATGAGCCAAGCTTTCAGGGCTCCAGAAGGATCCATTTAAGTTAAACAGTTTTTTAGTGGAAATTCCACTATATTCTAGGAAAACGTGGGAAGAAGAGACATTTTCTGCTGGGAAGTTTCAGCTGGGTATGATTATGAATCATTTTAAAAACACCATAAGTATTTAATGACTTTGAAACCATCTATTTTCCCAATTAAGGTGTCAATGAAAAAAAGGAAAAGCAATGGATCATACAGGGTTGATCTTAAAAAGTCAACATCAACCTCAACTCTGTGTTGACACTTTAGAGCTTATTTTCCCAATATTTTTTTTCCTACCCTCATAGAATTAACATTTTCTTCAATTGTCACTGCACCATAATAATGTTAGTACAACACAAGGATTTTTCTCATCACTGACATCATGAGGTTGCCCTCAGTTTAGCTTGTACTAAAATAACCCCAAAATTGACAAGGATGTTTCCCATCCATGCTCCAGTCCTCCAATGATACCTGTGATGGTTTTGCATGCTGGATTTTCAAAGTATAGTAGTGATGCTACTTGAAAAATATCACTTTAATTATTAAATAAAAATAGCCTTACAGTTTCCCATCAGAATGCACTACTTTAATCTCCTCCCAGAGATTTGCAACCAAAATTATGGGGTTTTTTCCTCAGAAGAGGGAAAAAGAATAGAACTTAAAATGTAACAATAAAAAGCTAACATAATAATGACTTTTAGCCTATATTTTTTTCACTAAAGCAATGCAAAAGACTAATAACAGCTGATGAAATTGACTTTAAAACAACCTCCTTGCAAGATACAAATACTACACCAGCTGTAAATTGAACTGCATCATTTCTAATGCATTAAGATACATGGATTAGGAGAAAGACATTAGAATATTTTCTCATAGTATCTCTGAAGAAGAAAGAATTAAAAGAAAAAAAAAAGAATTAAATGTAAGCAAGCCTCCTACAACTTTCAATATTCCAAACTACAAATTAAATTCCCTATAATTAATTTTAGCTTGCACTTCAAAAAATTATAAAGAGATTTTAAAGGTTGTTTTAATACTTCTGAATATATTCACAACCTGGACTATAAACACCAAAACTACAGAAATAAACCCATTTTATGTACTTGAGTTATTTCTTATTTGCATATAGCTTTTAAATTTTAGCCTAAGTAATCAACTGGGATTTTCATCCAGCATACACAGACTTTTCCCTTCGTGATGGCAGGCAGTTTTTCTTCGGGGCAGTGCTGGAGTTTTGGGAGTTTTTTGGAGGGAGAGGGATTGCTGATTTCCAGGATGCTAAAAAAAGGTGTATTTCCATAAGGATATCACCATTTTAATCCAGTCTCTCATTGCAGATTGTGTATCCCTGTGACGCCCAACTCGATGGATTTTAGAACACCAAAGGATCACGCTGATAAATATTTTGGAGAGCAGCAGAGAAGGCAGAGCCTGAAGAGAAGGGTGCCTCCCTGTGGTAAATGAATACAGGAGAGACCAGGCAAACTGCTGAGCCTTAGTTCCATTTTCCTTTTCCATCAGCCACAGCCCTGTCCTGTGGGCAAAGGGATTATGAAACGTTTGCCCACCATTTCCAGAACCACACACACAAATAAAGGAAAAAATAAACCTACAAAATATCCACACAAGCAAAAAATCTCACAACTATTCCTAACTCTGGGGCTTCAAAGTTTAAAGCTTATGCTTTGTTTTGATTTTTGTTTGTTTCAATTAAAGCAAATTGAATTACACCAAGCTTCTCTCTTGGCACCATC